>CM076580.1:107923192-108185789 GCA_034641835.2 Pinus albicaulis | reverse complement strand
GGAAGAGGAAATGAATTATGGGTACGGTTATGCACGTGGGAACACATTTGTGAAGGAAGACTCCTACTAGGACTGTCTCAGTCCAGGTGTCTTTTCTCTTTCACGCAGCCACCTCAAGGACTCCTAGAATGATTTGGATAAGGAAAGACATCATTCCTAAATTATTGTAATTATTGTTACTTGCATTTACTTTATAAACTCTTGAGTAGGCCGAGAGCTTAGATAGAAATTTTGTATTAGATTTGCTGCTAGATTTTGTGAAAACTCTGTGTTACGTCTTTGAAGACACAGAGCATTATGTTCAAACTATTGCATCGTTAATGGATCAGACAAAATTATCTTGAAGGCGTGATTTAATTTGGAGTTGAATGCCGTCAAGTGGTAGAGGGCCCCTGCCCCTTGAACGGATTTCTTTTTGCGTAAACTAGATAAGTTTTTCCTAGCTGTCTTTACGTTCTGCATTTGAATTCGTAGTTGTTTTGTTTTATCTACTGTAGTCGTACTCATTCTAGTTCTTCCATAAGAAGACACTCTTCCAACAGACTAAAATGATGAATGCTTAATGACTATGGTATTGTAGGATAGGAGTTAAATTTGTATTTGTTTTTAACTAGCTACTGTAGTCATATTCGTTCCAGCTCTTCCACAAGAAGACACTCTTCCAATAGACTAAAATGATGAATGTTTAATGACTATGGTACTGTAGGATAGGAGTTGAATTTGTATTTGTTTTTAACTAGATACTGTAGTTATATTCATTCCAGTTCTTTCACAAGAAGACATTCTTCCAACAGATCATAACAATGAATGATGAATAGCTATAGTATTGTAGGAATTAGTTGTAGTTTTTAGTCTTCACTATCACAGTTGCACTTGTTCTAATCACTCTTCCACAATAAGAAATTCTTCCAAGACATCCTTAAGAAGTTCAAGATATGACCGTGATGTGATAACTAAGTTTTTCATTTGCTTTCAGTTCATTTGCTTTCAATTGCATACAAGTCCACAATCAGAATTGTTCTACCTCTTCCACAAGAAGGAACTCTTCCAAAATATCACTAATGATGAACAAACAGATTGTGTAACTTCATAGAATAATGCATGTTAATTAGAATGCTCCGGAGTTTCATTTTGCATTTAATTCATGTTCAGCCTACTTTGTTTCAAGTTTGATGATGACTTATAGTTCAACATTGTGCTAGTTTAGTAGCATCTTAGGTTCATTTTTAGATCAACTTATTGCACTTGCATCTCATAGTCACACTGTCACCCTTTGCACAGTAGATTACTTTAGTTGTTAGGATTCATAAGACAGCCTTCATTATTTACAAATGTCTTTTTGTTCTGAAAACTACAAGTGATCCATAACCATAGGAACAAAAGATAACATCACTATAAGGTCTGAAATCTCTGCAATCTCCTCATCATTTTATAAACAGATCTCTTCCTCAAAAGAACTAATTTAAACAAGAAATCAACAACTCTTTGAGTATAGGTTCTGTGACATTCAATTAAATTGCAGAATAGAATTAGGGGTTAATCATGGAATAGATGAGCTAGGACAGAATATTGCATCATTAATGTTTAACTGTTCAGTTAGAGAACTTGCATATTTAGTGATCATTTTTCAAGTTTAGTTTGTGTCATTTGCCTAAGAAGTCATTATCAAGCTTTTGTTTCTATTTAGTCATAGTTCAGATGTTACTTCAGTGTTTCTAATTGCATTTGCCATTCCTTACATTAGGCTCAACTGTGTTTTTGACCACTAATTCCTTTCCATTAGTTTTCTAGGCATTTTCATTGTAAACATAAAATTCCAAAAGACCAAAAACATCAAAAATCAACATAAAAGACCAAAAACATCACAAAACACTACACACAACGCATTAGGAAACAAGCACCTAGGTACATATGGTACACTTCACTTCAGCAGTTTACAAATCCTGGTTGACAATTAAATGAGCTCGGTTTAGGAGACTAGATTGAGACCAAACATTTTGGCGCCATTGCCGGGGAAGTGAAAACTAGGTAACCTTTGTTTCTTAGCATCCAAAAACAATTTTATGCGTAGGGAGAGAGATTCAAGGGGAAGATTTATAAGCAGCAGAGGCAGAAGTTTGACATCTAGAACACCACTTGTTTCATCTAGGTCCAGAACTAGTACACCTTCAACTCAAACCCATCTTCCATCCTTTACTGATCCTAGACTTCTAGAAGATCTAAGGTCACCTATTCCATTAAAGAAACCTTCCACTTCATTCACTGAACCTGCCATAGAAGAGGATCCAAAAACCTTTGTTGAGGATACAAACCTTTCTACTTCCACAGGAGAGTCAACCATGGCAGAAGAAGGAGGAGGAGGAGTTGTTAATGGAGAACACACATTATTTGGAGGAGGTAGAGGTAGAGGTAGAGGAGAAGGAGGAAGAGGAGGTAGAGGTAGAGGAGAAGGAGGAAGAGGAGGTAGAGGTGCAGATGGAGGAAGAGGTAGAATAGGAAGCTCTTTTGGGTTCCCTATACTTGATGAAGAAACCAATACAACCATGAAAAACATTTCACCTTCTGTCCTTCCAAACTTCTATGGACTTAAAACTGAGGATCCTGAAACTTTCTTATTCGAATTTGAAGTGTTGTGTAGGAATTATGACTACCTTCAAGATGCTCAAAAATTGAAATTATTTCCTTCAACTCTGAAAGGAGCAGCATTGAAGTGGTTTATGAGCTTAAACAGTAGTTCCATTAGAACATGGGAAGACATGAAACAAGCATTTCTAGAGAGATACTTGGATTATTGTATGTCGGTTAATCATAAGGAAGAAGTGTTCAAGATGTTACAAAAAGAAGATGAAAACTTAGAAGATTTGTTGGAAAGATTTAAATACAACATAAAAAGGGCACAAATGGAAAACCTAGATCAAGACACTTTAAGAGCTCTTTTGTTGAAAACCATTAGGGATGAATGGTTGGATATCCTTAACATGATGGGAAAAGGGGATATATCACAACTCACATTACCTGAAATATCTGAGTTATGTATCAACCTTTCCAGAGGGAAATCCAAAACTGTCAAAGGTCCAAGAGATCCTGCTCTTGCAAGAGCAAGTAAATGTGCTTCTGGGACAGTAAGTAGATCAGAAATAGGACACATGCTTGATGATTTTAAATCTGACATCTTAGGGAGTCTTAGTGAACAAATAAACACCCTCAAGATACAAAACAAGCAAAAGGCTGAATCTGATGCCTTGGCAATCTTTTGTCCCAAATGTAGGAAGAAACATGCCTTGAGAGAGTGTCCTTTAGATGTAAAAGTTGTAGAAACCTGTGTTATTTGTTTTGAGAAACATGAGACCAAGAATTGTCCTTCTCTTCCTGGTCTCAAGGCTGTTTTTCAGGAAGAAACTCCTACAGATTCCACAGAATCTCTTAAATTTGTATCTAGAAGACCTTGGCAGGGATCTCAAACACAGGGATTTCATGATCAAATGTATAATCAACCTCCACCTTGGAATTCTTGGAAGCAACCTTGGCCCCAATTTCAAAATCAATCTCAAGCTTGGGCACAAGGATCACAAGGTCCCTATGGAATATACTCTCCATATTATCAGTATCCACCATCTTATCCACCATATCCACAATTTTATCCTCAAAATCCTCAACAAAATTTTCCTCAAAATCTTCAACAAAATTTTCAACAAAATTCTCAACAACATCATCAGAACCAACCTCATCAAAATCAACCACTTCCATTACCATTCCCTCAAAAATCCAATCAATTACCGGCTCAGCCCATACCAAACCCCAATAATAAGAATCCTCAGAATACATACATGATAGAAGGACAACAATTTCCAACTTATTTAATTACTCCTCTAGACCTTAGTGATGTTCAACTTAGGTCTGGAAGGATACTTGAGAAGAGGAAACCTTATGTGATCATACAAGAACAAGATAATTCTGAGGAAGACTCCCTACGGGTTAATAAAAGTCTTGAGGAAGAAACATCCTTTCAAGGCCAAAACATTGAAAAACTGAAACAAAAAGATCCAATAAGCCCAACTCCGGTATTAGAGCAACCATCCACATCTACTTCTATACCTCCCTTTCCGGAAAGATTACAAATTGACAAAGGTGTAGAAAAACAAATAATGGTGCCTAATTATGATTTATTGGATGAATTGAGAAATGTTTGCATTAAAATTCCATTATTGCAAGCCATCAAGGAAATCCCAATTTTAGCCAAAACAATAAAGGAGTTGAGTATGAAGACAACAAATAAAAGAATAAGAGAAACCAAGAAAATTCAACTGGTAGGACAAATAGCAGACATTATGATGGGTAAGACTACTATTCCAAAGTACCTTGACCCAGGAAATCCAGTTGTCAAAATTCACATCAATGGAATTGAAATTCAAAACACACTCATTGACTTAGGAGCAGCAATAAATATCATGAGTAGACAAATCATGGACAAGCTGAAACTTCCTAATCTTCTCTTTACACCCACACTATTACAACTAGCAGATAGATCTGTGATCAGACCAGATGGGGTAATAGAAGACATTCCAGTGTCCCTAGACTCTTGGGAGTACCCTGTGGATTTCATGATCCTGACACCCAAGAATAATCTAGGAGGCCATCCTGTCATACTAGGAAGACCTTGGTTGGCTACAGCTGATGCTTTTATTATTTGTAGGTCCGGTGATATGTATATTTCTGATGGAAGTTCAACAAAGAAATTCACTTTATATCCTCCAGCTAGGACAATTACAGAACTAGATGACACTCAATGGATAGAGGATGAAGAATATTTGCAACCACTCTTCACAATTTTAGAAATTAGTGAAGATAATCAAATTCTGAATACTCTAGAAAACTTTGAATCTTCTCCAGAACACAAACAAGAATCATTTCAAGAGGGATCCAATATTGAGTTCTTGTCATCTAGACGGATGTCTCTTCATTCTATGGACAAATTTGGCAGCTCTACAAGTGAAATTTTTCCAGGCAAAACCTTGAACATAAACAAAAACCTAGAAAAATCTCAACAAGAAGAGTTAGTCAAAGTATTACAGAGACATTCTTTTGCATATGCATGGGAATACACTGACATGAAAGGGATAAGTCCCAAGACTTGTACTCATCACATCTATATAGAGGCAAATTGCAAACCAATTAGACAACCTCAAAGACGGATGAATCCAAATCTTAAGGAAATTGTCAAGGAAGAACTACAAAAATTGTTAAATGTTAACTTCATTTATCCTATTTCAGATAGTCAGTGGGTTTCCCCTTTAGTAATTGTACCTAAGAAAAATGGAAAATGGAGGGTGTGTGTTGACTACCGAGAACTGAATAAAGCTACTCTTAAAGACCATTTTCCCTTACCTTTTATAGATCAAGTATTAGATACATTAGCAGGTAAAAAGTACTTTTCATTCCTGGATGGGTTTAGTGGTTACAATCAAATCCAAGTAGCACTTGAAGACCAAGATAAAACCACATTTACTTGTCCTTGGGGTACCTATGCCTACCGAGTATTGCCATTTGGATTGTGCAATGCACATGCAACATTCCAAAGGGCAGTATTAGGAATTTTTTCTGATCTGATACATGACTGTGTAGAGGTGTACATGGATGATTTTACAGTTTATGGGGATACATTTTAAGAGGCTTTAGAAAACTTGGAAAAAGTCTTAAAAAGATGTCAAGAAGCAAACCTTTCTCTTAGTCATGAAAAATGTTTTATGATGTTCACTGAAGGTATTGTTTTAGGGCACCACATTTCAGGGGATAGGATTAGAGTTGATGAGGCGAAAGTTGAAGTCATTTCTAACCTATCCATTCCAAGTTGTCAAAGAGATGTAAGAAGTTTTCTAGGATTTACGGGGTACTATCGGAGATTTATAGAAAACTTCACCAAAATAGCATCTTCTCTCTTCAAATTACTCACCAAAGATTGTGAATTTAAGTGGACTTCTGATTGCCAGTTAGCTTTTGAAACCCTGAAAACCAAAATTTCTGAAGCACCTATATTAAGGGGACCTAACTGGAAGTTACCTTTTCATATCTCGACAGATGCTTCCGATACAGCTCTGGGAGTAGTATTGGGACAAAAATATTTAATTCCCTATGCCATCTATTATATCAGTAAAAATTTGACTCCTGCAGAGTTAAACTATACTGTAACTGAAAAAGAGTTTTTAGCTGTTGTTCATGCCATTAAAAAATTTAGACACTATATAACAGGCTATGAAACTTTTATTCACACTGATCATTCTGCCATTAGATATTTAATGAATAAATCAGTCACTAATGGTAGAGTTATAAGATGGTTGTTATTATTGCAAGAATTCAACATTACTATTCTAGATAGGCCTGGAAAACAAAACACTGTGGCTGACTTCCTGTCTAGAATTCAAAATATCAAAGATGACACTCCGGTTGAAGATCAATTTCCTGATGAATATCTTTTTGCGGTTTCTACTCAAACTCCATGGTTTGCTGATATTGCTAATTATTTAGTTTCAGGAAAATTTCCTTCAATTATGAATGCAAGGGATAAAAGAAAAATCATTAATGATAGTGCAAGATATTCATGGGTCGCTAATGAGTTGTACAAGACAGGTCCAGATTTGATCATTAGAAGGTGTGTTCGTGAAGATGAGATGCATGAAATTCTCAAGGCATGTCATGATGAACCTTGTGGCGGACACTTTGCAGATAAGAGGACAGCCTATAAGATCCTTAACTTAGGATATTATTGGCCATCCTTGTTCAAAGATGCAAGGGAGTATGTAAAAAGGTGTGACAGTTGCCAAAGGGTAGGGAAACCTTCTCCTTCAAGTGAGATGCCATTACAACCTCAGGTACACATTGAACCTTTTGAAAAATGGGCTTTGGATTTTGTAGGACCTATTAGTCCTCCATCAAGACAAAAGAAATACATATTAGTTTGCATTGATTATGTTACTAAGTGGGTAGAAGCTAAACCATTACTTGTTGCTAATGAATCATCTGTAGTTACTTTTCTTTTTGAGGATATTTTTACTCGTTTTGGTGTCCCAAGGGAAATTGTTAGAGATCAAGGAGCTCAATTTACATCAAGGCTAGTGGAGCAAATGATGGAGAAGTACAAAATCAGACATAGAACATCTACTCCTTATCATCCACAAGCAAATGGTCAAGTGGAATCCACTAATAAAGTCATTGAAGGGATCCTAACAAAGACTGTTCATCTACATAGAAGAGATTGGGTAGATAGGCTTCCTGAAGCCTTGTGGGCCTATAGAACTACATGGAGGAATACAACAGGCCATACTCCTTATGAGCTTGTTTATGGGAAGCAAGTTTTGTTTCCTATAGAGTTCCAAATTCAAACATTCAAGATGGCAGTTCAGCTAGGACTTGATCTAACGGAGGCACAAAAGCATATACTGGAGCAAATTAATGAATTGGATGAGATCAGACAAGATGCAGTTCAGAAAACAAGTCTAGTCCAACAGCAAAGGGCTAGATGGCATGACAAGTACATCAAGGAGAAGAAATTTAAAGAGGGCGATTGGGCTCTCTTGTTTGATTCAAAATTCAAGGATTTTCAAGGGAAATTTCAGACACATTGGCTTGGGCCATATGAAATTGTTCGAATTTTTGATAATGGGGCAGTAAAAATCAGAAATATAGATGAAGAGGAGGTCACTTTTCTTGTGAATGGCCATAGACTGAAGCTATATCACAAGCCACTCTCAAGAGAAGAGTTTGTCAAGAAGTTCCAAGGAGACAATGATGTGAAGTTAATGAAGAAGAGTCTCTCTTCTTCATCAACTTGATTAAATTTTCTGAAGCATTTCTCTTTTGAAAAAAAAAAATAAAAATAAAAATAAAGGTATAAACATGAAAACCAATCACTGATTGGCATGTTTATACAGAAAAGATAGGGTGAAAATCAGAGTTTCTCTGACACTCTAACTTTTCCCATTTTTGTTCCTAAGCAGTTGTTATAAAAATCATAAGTTCAGTGCCATAGTACTTATGATTCACTTCATCTCATCCATCATTCACATCTCACTCCATTCCATTTCATTCATTTCACTCCATTCCATTTCATTCATTTCACTCCATCTTCCATTCACTTCATTCTCATGTCAAAACATAGAATTTGATATCTTGCTGCAAGAGAATAAAAATATGCCATGAATTGCAGTACAGCCCTTATGTTCCTTCATTCCATGAACTGAATCCATTCTTATTCCATTATCCACTTCATAATCCATCATCCATTTTCATCCATTTTCATAAACATTTCACCCATCTTCCAGAAACATTTCATTTTCATGATTAAAGTATTCTACAGGAACATTCTGCAGCTCAGTGGACATTCTGCAGCTGATCACCTTTTCTGCAGCCCGACAGTCTTTTCGCAGCTATAAACCCTGAAGGAATCAACCAGCAGACATCAGAATTACAACAAAGTGATCCAGTGAATTCATGAATCAAAAATATCAAGAAAATTGTGAAAGATTCCTCCAAAGATGAGCAAAGAAGACAAAGGCTACGAAAAC
This sequence comes from Pinus albicaulis, assembly GCA_034641835.2. Taxonomy (NCBI): domain Eukaryota; kingdom Viridiplantae; phylum Streptophyta; class Pinopsida; order Pinales; family Pinaceae; genus Pinus; species Pinus albicaulis. Next base: position 108,177,231 of record CM076580.1, on the reverse strand, counting down.
ATCAAGAGCAGAGGTAACAAATTTCAATTACGATGGCAATTCATGAAAATTTAGCATAGTTTAGTTGTGAAATTATTCAAAGAGTTGTTTTAATTATTTTATTGATCAAACACCAAACAAAACCCTCTATAGACTTTGTATTAAAACTTCCAATTCAAATTTTCTATCCAATAGCATTTGAGCGTTGGAACGGCCAAATCATTTGAAATTCCCACGACTCTTAACCAAGTTCTTTAATGATGAAGATTTTTCCTTCCGTCGTAAATCCTCCGCTGTCTCCTCAAATCATTAATGCAATCCTCCACCTCACTTCACCACTCTATGCCGTGACCATTTGCCATAACGTCATTCCGTAGCCAGTATTACATTCCGAAGGTAGAAGCATTATTATCATCAGGGGCAGAACAGAAGAGGTACATTACAAGCATAACGGCGTGAGAACTCACTGAACAGAGAGCATATCACTGAGAACAAAGTGTTGGAGCATTTGCACTGTCAACACAGAATTGTGGCCGTGAAGAGTTTAAAGCCTGTTGCTACCAGAAGACAGAGGTGCTAAAATTGAAGACTTTGCTACCAAAGACAGAGGTGTGGTAGTAATTGAAGTTTGAAGTCTGTTATTACCAAAGACAGAGGTGTGGTAGTGACTGGTTTTGAAGTTGTTGTTATCCGAGACAGAGGTTGAGTTTGAAGTCTGGTGTTACTAGAAACAGAAGCGTTTTTCAGTGATTGAGTTTGAAGTCTTCTGTTACCAAAGACGGAGGTATTGCACAAAAAGAAATTTGAAATCATCTACCACTGTCTATCAGAGACACATTAGCTCGAAAATTGAAATTGCTTCCATATCATTCCAAAGTTCAACAGAAGTACATCAGTCCGAGGATTCGAAGGCATTTTCCAAACAGAGGCATACAAACCAGAGATTTTTAAGACTGTAGCTATTTCAAAGGTATGTTCTTCCAAAATTGAAGCCATTTTTTTTTAGAGATTGAAGCCATTTTAATCTGAAAGTAAAAGCCATTGTTTTGTGGATAGAGAAGAGTGTTAATTGATAATGAAAAATCATGGGTTTCATCGTAAGGATTGAGCCTATAGGATCAAAATATTTAGAAGGTTATCCACAATGCAAGGAGATGCTACAACAAATAGGATGGCTTCAATTCTTGGAAAATTTTAATGGTTGCCATAAGGAAGTCACCAAAACATTTGCCAGATCATTCCAAGGTACTGAAGTTGAAATAGGGGATGTCAAGTTTACTGTTACTGAAGTTTTTATAGCAGAGGCTACAGGATTGTCCAGAACTGGAGAAAGATGGTTTAAAAATAGGGAATTCCACAATGACTCCTGGAAACAAATTTTAAAATCACCAAATATGGATGTTAGTGTATTCAAGAAAGGAATTCCCAGTACTGCATTGAAAAGCAAATGGAGAAACATACTACTTATTTTACAAAAAATTGTTACATGTGAGGGTAGATATGGGACATTTTATGTCTACTACATTAGACTAATGATGCATTTTCTGGGAGAAGATTTAAATCTACCATATTTCTTGCATCAAAGTCTGAAGAAAATGGCTTCTTGTGTTCAGAGAAGAATTCAATTTTTAGAGACAACCCTGTATCATCATGGTTTGGTCAAAATTTTGATTGAGCATCATCTATCTAAAACAAATGATACATGGGATGATTTCTTAATAAGAAATAATTTTGAAGAAGCAAAAGAACCATCACCTGAACCACAGCCCACAAAGAGAAGTAGGAAATGGAGGACTTCAAAAGGTAAAATTGACAAACCAGTTCAAGAAAGCAGTGAGGAAGTCATTTTGGAGAAGTTGACTCGAATCAAGAGCCAACTCAAGGAAGAGAAGAAAATCAAGGAATATGTTATAGAGAAAGGAGAGGGGTCCTCTCAGCTTAGGAGAAGCCACAGATTAAAAGGAAAATTGAAGAAAACACCAATCAAACAAACAGGGGTAATCAATATTGAAGATGAAGAAACATCCATGGAAGAGGATGATGATGAAGATTTTTATGAAGGCACCCCTGAGATTGATCCTGCTCAACAGGAAATCTATGATTATGTGGAAAATTTAGAGAGGACAGCTTCAGAAAGCAGAGAGAGAACCCCCAGTCCTCCACTGTCTGAAATTGATATATTAAGGAGGGATAGGTATGAGTTGGAATTGTTGAATAGACACATCAAAAATGAGAATGAAATTCTCAAAGATCAAATCAAGCTCAAGAATGACATGAACTCAACCTTATCCCTGCATATAGACAAAGTGGAGAGGACCAATGAGAAGATAAAGACAAGGAACAAAAAGTTGATCAGGGCACTCACAAACCTCAGGTTCAAACTTGTGATCAGGAAACCCAGAAGGCCTCTAGCTTTCAGACAAAGGAGAAGAAGGGGATTAGATGTCCTTGTAGAAGCCTCAGAATTCATAGGATAATTTGCATGAGGACATGCAAAGAGACAGCAGTGGGGGTATGTTGAGCCTCAAATTTGTGCTTTCCTTCACCTCATTTTACCTCATTCTCCCTTGTCCATTTCTATTTTAAACCCAATTGATCAATAAAAATAGTTAAAATTACTTCTAGAATGGTTTACATGACTGACTTGTTGAATTTTGTGATTGTTGCGATTGTTAAGCATTTTGACCGGAACTAGCTACAGAATGCAGACATTCCGTAGCTAACCGGCGATTCTGCAGCTACCTTTATGTTTGAGTATGTTCCAGGTGGCCTCTTGAGGAAAAACGCATATGGGCATGATCCACGTCGTGCCTACATGGTGTGTTGATCGTCATGGAAGAGGAAATGAATTCTGGGTACGGTTATGCACGTGGGAACACATTTGTGAAGGAAGACTCCTACTAGGACTGTCTCAGTCCAGGTGTCTTTTCTCCTTCACGCAGCCACCTCAAAGACTCCTAAGATGATTTGGATAAGGAAAGACATCATTCCTAAATTATTGTAATTATTGTTACTTTCATTTACTTTATAAACTCTTGAGTAGGCCGAGAGCTTAGTTAGAGATTTTGTATTAGATTTGCTGCTAGATTTTGTGAAAACTCTGTGTTACGTCTTTGAAGACACAGAGAATTATGTTCAAACTATTGCATCGTTAATGGATCAGACAAAATTATCTTGAAGGCGTGATTTAATTTGGAGTTGAATGCCGTCAAGTGGTAGAGGGCCCCTGCCCCTTGAACGGATTTCTTTTGCGTAAACTAGATAAGTTTTTCCTAGCTGTCTTTACGTTTTGCATTTGAATTAGTAGTTGTTTTGTTTTATCTACTGTAGTCGTACTCATTCTAGTTCTTCCATAAGAAGACACTCTTCCAACAGACTAAAATGATGAATGTTTAAATGACTATGGTATTGTAGGATAGGAGTTAAATTTGTATTTGTTTTTAATTAGCTATTGTAGTCATATTCGTTCCAGTTCTTCCACAAGAAGACACTTTTCCAATAAATTAAAATGATGAATGTTTAATGACTATGGTACTGTAGGATAGGAGTTGTATTTGTTTTTAACTAGATACTGTAGTTATATTCATTCCATTTCTTTCACAAGAAGACATTCTTCCAACAGATCATAACAATGAATGATGAATAGCTATAGTATTGTAGGAATTAGTTGTAGTTTTTGTTATTCACTATCACAGTTGCACTTGTTCTAATCACTCTTCCACAAGAAGAAATTCTTCCAAGACATCCTTAAGAAGTTCAAGATATGACCATGATGTGATAACTTAGTTTTTCATTTGCTTTCAATTGCATACAAGTCCACAGTCAGAATTGTTCTACCTCTTCCACAAGAAGGAACTCTTCCAAAATATCACTAATGATGAACAAACAGATTGTGTAACTTCATAGAATAATGCATGTTAGTTAGAACGCTCCGGAGTTTCATTTTGCATTTAATTCATGTCCAACTACTTCGTTTCAAGCTTGATGATGACTTTTAGTTTAACATTGTTCTAGTTTAGTAGCATCTTAGGTTCATTTTTAGATCAACTTATTGCGCTTGCATCTCATAGTCACACTGTCATCCCTTGCACAATAGATTACTTTAGTTGATAGGATCCACAAGACAGCCTTCATTATCTACAAATATCTTTTTGTTCTGAAAACCATCAGTGATCCATAACCAAAGGAACAAAAGATAACATCATTATAAGGTCTGAAATATCTCTGCAAATTCCTCATCATAAACAGAGCTCTTCCTCAAGAAATCAACAACTCTTTGAGTATAAGTTCTGTGACATTCAATTAAGTTGCAGAATAGAATTAGGAGTTAATCATGGAATAGATGAGCTAGAACAAAATATTGCATCTTTAGTGTTGAATTGTTCAGTTAGAGAACTTGCATATTTAGTGATCATTTTTCAAGTTTAGTTTGTGTCATTTGCCTAAGAAGTCATTATCAAGCTCTTGTTTCTATTTCATAGGTTGCTTCAGTGTTTTTGATTACATTTGCCATTCCATACATTAGGCTCAACTGTGTTTTTGACCACCAATTTCTTTTCATTAGTTTTCTAGGCATTTTCATTGTAAACATAAAACTTCAAAAGACCAAAAACATAATAAATCAACATAAAAGACCAAAACATCACAAAACACTACACACAACACACTAGGAAACAAGTACCTAGGTACATATGGTACATTTCACTTCATCAGTTTACAAATCCTGGTTGACAATTAAATGAACTCAGTTTAGGAGACTAGATTGAGACCCAACATTTTGGCGCCGTTGCCGGGGAAGTGAAAACTAGGTAACCTTTGTTTCTTAGCATCCAAAAACAATTTTATGCGTAGGGAGAGATATTCAAGGGGAAGATTTATAAGCAGCAGAGGCAGAAGTTTGATTTCTAGAACACCACTTGTTTCATCTAGATCCAGAGCTAGTACACCTTCAACTCAAACCCATCTTCCATCCTTTACTGATCCTAGACTTCTAGAAGATCTAAGGTCACCTATTCCATTAGAGAAACCTTCCACTTCATCCATTGAACCTGCCATAGAAGAGGATCCAAAAACCTTTGTTGAGGATACAAACCTTTCTACTTCCACAGGAGAGTCAACCATGGCAGAAGAAGGAGGAGGAGTTGTTAATGGAGAAAACACATTTGGAGGAGGTAGAGGAAGAGGTAGAGGAGAAGGAGGAAGAGGAGGTAGAGGTGCAGATGGAGGAAGAGGTAGAATAGGAAGCTCTTTTGGGTTCCCTATACTTGAGGGAGAAACCAATACAACCATGAAAAACATTTCACCTTCTGTCCTTCCGAACTTCTATGGACTTAAAACTGAGGATCCTGAAACTTTCTTATTCGAATTTGTAGTACTGTGTAGGACTTATGACTACCTTCAAGATGCCCAAAAATTGAAATTATTTCCTTCAACTCTGAAAGGAGCAGCATTGAAGTGGTTTATGAGCTTAAACAGTAGTTCCATTAGAACATGGGAAGACATGAAACAAGCATTTCTAGAGAGATACTTGGATTATTGTATGTTGGTTAATCATAAGGAAGAAGTGTTCAAGATGTTACAAAAAGAAGATGAAAACTTAGAAGATTTGTTGGAAAGATTTAAATACAACATAAAAAGGGCACAAATGGAAAACCTAGATCAAGACACTTTAAAAGCTCTTTTGTTGAAAACCATTAGGGATGAATGGTTGGATATCCTTAACATGATGGGAAGAGGGGATATATCACAACTCACATTACCTGAAATATCTGAGTTATGTATCAACCTTTCCAGAGGGAAATCCAAAACTGTCAAAGGTCCAAGAGATCCTGCTCTTGCAAGGGCAAGTAAATCTGCTTCTGGGACAGTAAGTAGATAAGAAATAGGACACATGCTTGATGATTTTAAATCTGACATCTTAGGGAGTCTTAGTGAACAAATAGACACCCTCAAGATACAAAACAAGCAAAAGGCTGAATCTGATGCCTTGGCAATCTTTTGTCCCAAATGTAGAAAGAAACATGCCTTGAGAGAGTGTCCTTTAGATGTAAAAGTTGTAGAAACCTGTGTTATTTGTTATGAGAAACATGAGACCAAGAATTGTCCTTCTCTTCCTGGTCTCAAGGCTGTTTTTCAAGAAGAAACTCCTACAGATTCCACAGAATCTCTTAACTTTGTATCTAGAAGACCTTGGCAGGGATCTCAGACACGGGGATTTCATGATCAAATGTATAATCAACCTCCACCTTGGAATTCTTGGCAGCAACCTTGGCCCCAATTTCAAAATCAATCTCAAGCTTGGGCACAAGGATCACAAGGTCCCTATGGAATATACTCTCCATATTATCAGTATCCACCATCCTATTCACCATATCCACAATTTTATCCTCAAAATCCTCAACAAAATTTTCCTCAAAATCTTCAACAAAATTTTCAACAAAATTCTCAACAACATCATCTGAACCAACCTCATCAAAATCAACCACTTCCATTACCATTCCCTCAAAAATCTAATCAATTACCAGCTCAGCCCATACCAAACCCCAATAATAAGAACCCCCAGAATACATACATGATAGAAGGACAACAATTTCCAACTTATTTAATTACTCCTCTAGACCTTAGTGATGTTCAACTTAGATCTGGAAGGATACTTGAGAAGAGGAAACCTTCTGTGATCATACAAGAACAAGATAATTCTGAGGAAGACTCCCTACGGGTTAATAAAAGTCTTGAGGAAGAAACATCCTTTCAAGGCCAAAACATTGAAAAATTGAAACAAAAAGATCCAATAAGCCCAACTCCAGTATTAGAGCAACCATCCACATCTACTTCTATACCTCCCTTTCCGGAAAGATTACAAATTGACAAAGGTGTAGAAAAACAAATAATGGTGCCTAATTATGATTTCTTGGATGAATTGAGAAACGTTTGCATTAAAATTCCATTATTGCAAGCCATTAAGGAAATCCCAATTTTAGCCAAAACAATAAAGGAGTTGAGTATGAAGACAACAAAGAAAAGAATAAGAGAAACCAAGAAAATTCAACTGGTAGGACAAATAGCAGACATTATGATGGGTCAGACTACTATTCCAAAGTACCTTGACCCAGGAAATCCAGTTGTCAAAATTCACATCAATGGAATTGAAATTCAAAACACACTCATTGACTTAGGAGCAACAATAAATATCATGAGTAGACAAATCATGGACAAACTGAAACTTCCTAATCTTCTCTTTACACCCACACTATTACAATTAGCAGATAGATCTGTGATCAAACCAGATGGGGTAATAGAAGACATTCCGGTCCCTAGACTCTTAGAGGTACCACGCGCAGTTTCATGATCTGACACCCAGAATAATCTAGGGCCATCTGTCATACTAGGAAGACCTTAGTTTGGCTGGTGATGCTTTAAGTTAGTTGCAGGTCCGGTGATATGTATCTTCTTTCAGTGGAAGTTCAACAAATAAATTCATATCCTCCGGCTAGGACAATTATAGAACTAGATGACACTCCAATGGATAGAGGATGAAGAATATTTACAACCACTCTTCACAATTTCGAAGTGACACGAAGATAGTCAAATTCTGAATACTCTAGAAAATTTTGAATCTTCTCCAGAGCATAAACAAGAATCATTTCAAGAGAGATCCAATATTGAGTTCTTGTCATCTAGACAGATGTCTCTTCATTCTATGGACAAATTTGGCAGTTCTACAAGTGAAATTTTTCCAGGCAAAACCTTGAACATAAACAAAAACCTGAAAAAATCTCAACAAGAAGAGCTAGTCAAAGTATTACAGAGACATTCTTCTGCATATGCATGGGAATACACTGACATAAAAGGGATAAGTCCCAAGACTTGTACTCATCACATCTATATAGAGGCAAATAGAGGACCAATTAAGACATGGCAAGTGGAAAGAACGGATGAATCCAAATCTTAGGGAAATTGTCAAGGAAGAATTACAAAAATTGTTAAATGTTAACTTCATTTATCCTATTTCGGATAGTCAGTGGTTTCCCCTTTAGTGATTGTACCTAAGAAAAATGGAAAATGGAGGGTGTGTGTTGACTACGAGAGGCGGAATAAAGCTACTCTTAAAGACCATTTTTCTTTGAGACATCTTCAGAATATGACCCCACACAATTTCAGTTGGAATCTGACATAGAATATTTATCATCAAGACAAATGTCTCTTTACTCTATGGAAGAGTTTGGTAATTCTGCTATTGAGATTTTTCCAGAAAAGACATTGAATATCAGCAAACATCTGGAGAAGTCACAACAAGAAGAACTAACCAGAATCTTGCAAAAACATTCTACTGCATTTGCATGGGAGTATACTGACATGAAGGGTATTGATCCTAAGGCTTGCATCCATCATATCTATATTGAGGAAAACAGTAGACCAATCAGACAACCTCAAAGAAGGATGAATCCAAATCTTAGGGAGATAGTGAAAGAAGAGCTCCAAAAACTACTCAATGTAAACTTCATTTATCCAATTTCGGATAGCCGATGGGTTTCTCCTTTGGTTATAGTACCTAAAAAGAATGGTAAATGGAGGGTATGCATTGATTACAGGGAATTGAACAAATCAACTTTGAAGGATCACTTTCCTTTGCCTTTTATTGATCAGGTATTAGATACATTAGCAGGTAAAAAGTACTTTTCATTTTTGGATGGTTTTAGTGGCTATAATCAAATACAGGTAGCACCTGAAGATCAAGATAAGACCACATTTACTTGTCCATGGAGAACTTTTGCCTACCGAGTGCTTCCTTTTGGGTTATGTAATGCACCTGCAACATTCCAAAGAGCAGTACTAGGAATTTTTTCTGATCTAATCCATGATTGTGTAGAGGTTTATATGGATGATTTTATAGTTTATGGAAATTCATTTGAAGAGGCATTAGAAAATTTGGAAAAAGTTCTTATAAGATGTAAAGAAACAAACCTTTCATTAAGCCATGAAAAATGCTTTATGATGTTTACTGAAGGGATTGTTTTAGGACATCATATTTCAGGGGATGGGATTAAGGTTGATAGATCAAAAGTTGAAGTCATCTCCAAGCTGCCTATTCCAAATTGTCAAAGAGATGTTAGAAGTTTTCTTGGATTTACTAGTTACTATAGAAGATTTATAGAAAACTTCACTAAAATTGCATCTCCACTCTTCAAATTTCTTACAAAAGATTGTGAATTTAAATGGGATCCTGATTGTCAATGAGCTTTTGAAACTTTGAAAACACGAATATCTAAAGCACCTATCTTGAGAGGACCAAATTGGAAAATTCTTTTCCATATTTCTACAGATGCTTCAGATACAGCTCTAGGAGCCGTGTTGGGTCAAAAAGATTTAGTTCCTTATGCCATTTATTATACCAGTAAAAATTTGACTCCCACAGAGTTGAACTATACTGTGACTGAAAAAGAGTTTTTAGCTGTTGTTCATGCAATTAATAAGTTTAGACATTATATAACAGGCTATGAAACTTTTATTCATACTGACCATTCTGCAATTAGATATTTAATGAAAAAACCTGTTACTAATGGCAGAGTGACAATATGGCTCTTAATTTTGCAAGAATTCAATATTACTGTGTTGGATAGACCAGGAAAACAGAATACAGTAGCTGATTTCTTGTCTAGAATTCAGAATACTAAAGAAGATTCTCCTGTAGAGGATAAGTTTCCTAATGAATATTTGTTTGCAGTAACTATTAAGACTCCTTGGTATGCAGATATTGCTAACTATTTGGTTACAGGGAAACTACCTTCACATTTATTTCCAAGTGAAAAACGAAAAATTATTCAGGAGAGTTCAAAATATTCATGGATTTCTAACGAATTGTTTAAAACAGGGCCAGATCTTGTGATCAGAAGATGTGTCAGGGAAGATGAAATGCCTGATATTCTTAAGGCATGTCATGATGAACCATGCGGTGGACACTTTGCAGACAAAAGGACGGCTTATAAAATCCTCTCTTTAGGATATTATTGGCCTTCCCTCTTCAACGATGCAAAACAATATGTCAAAAGGTGTGACAGCTGCCAAAGAGTAGGGAAACCTACCCTTTCAAATGAAATGCCATTGCAAACACAGGTACTCATTGAACCCTTTGAAAAATGGGCTTTAGATTTCAGTGGACCTATTAATCCACCATCTAAGCAAAAGAAGTATATATTGGTTTGTACTGATTATGTTACTAAATGGGTAGAAGCCAAAGCATTAGTATCTGCTACTGAAAATTCAGTTGTTCATTTTCTTTATGAGGATATTTTTACTCGCTTTTGTGTTCCAAGAGAAATTGTGACAGATCAAGGAAGCCAATTCACATCCAACTTGGTGGAGAAATTGATGGAAGAATACAAAATCAAGCACAGAAGATCTACTCCTTACCATCCGCAAGCAAATGGTCAAGTGGAGTCCACAAATAAAATTCTTGAAAGTATCATCACCAAAACTGTTCATCTACATAGAAGAGATTGGGCAGAAAGGCTTCCTGAAGCCTTGTGGGCCTACAGAACTACATGGAGAAATACAACAGGACATTCTCCCTATGAACTTGTTTATGGGAAAGAAGTCTTGCTCCCATTGAGTTCCAAGTCAAGACCTTCAAGATAGAAGTTCAGTTGGGGATGGACTTATCAGAAGCCCAAAAGCATAGAATGGAGCAGTTGAATGAGCTAGATGAGATCAGACAAGAAGCAATTTTAAGAACTGATCTAGTTCAATATCAAAGAGCTAAATGGCATGACAAGTACATCAAAGAGAAGAAGTTTCAAGAAGGAGATTGAGCATTGTTATTTGATTCCAAGTTTAAATATTTTCAAGGAAAATTTCAGACTCATTGGCTTGGGCCATATGAGATTGACAAGATCTTTAGCAATGGAGCGGTAAGAATCAAGACCATTGATGAGTTTCAAACTCCTCTTATTATGAATGGCCATAGATTGAAAGTTTATCATAAGCCACTCTCAAAAGAGGCTTTTGTCAAAATGTTTCAAGAAAGTTCTGAAATTAGGCTGGTACAGAAGAATTCTTCTTCTCCACCAGCCTAGCTTTTGTTCTTTTCAGTTAAAAAAAAAAAAAATTAAAAAAAAAAAAATAATAATAATAATATATATATTTTTTTGTATAACCCTGAAAACCAATCACTGATTGGCAGTCTTATACAGAAAATATTGGGTGAAAATCAGGAACACCTGACACCTTATATTTTCCAAAAAAAAAATTCTCTCTTTCATTTCACAATTTTTGTGACCACCCACTCCATTTCATTTCACTTCATTCCATTTCATTTCACTTTATTTCACTCCATTTCACTTCATTTTATTCCATTTCATCAATAAAATTCTTTTTCATGACCATTTCCATCTGGTCATTTGTCATCTGTTCATCTCCATTCATCCAAATAATAGCTGTGTCAGTTTCCGCAGCTGACATCTGTTTCCGCAGCTGACTCCAGTTTCCGCAGCCAGAAGCAGATTCCGCAGCTACAACTCTATTTTCAAAAGAATGTACAGCCAGATGTTATTTCCATAATCATGAAATAAAATGCAGGTGAGAGGATCAAAAATGAAGACATGGAGCATTCAAGACACCAATAAAGAGTAACTAGTTGAAGACCAAGGGAAAAGGAAAAGATTCCAAAGGTATGAATAAAATTTATTTCAAATAGCATTGAAAAACACATTTTTATATAGTTCTGAACCATAAGCTCCATCCATTATGTGCAATGATTATATTGACAATTCTGTAACCTTTCACGATCTCCATATTATCCTCTCACATTCATTCTCAAACGGTTCCATCATTAAACCCCCGATCTTCACTCATGTTCCAATATTCCACCGGTGACAATGAGACGTATTTTATTTGACCACGCACTCTTACAGCCACATAAACCCATAGCCGTTGTTTAAACGTGCTCACATTTATTTCGTAGCCACCATTTCAAAACACTGACGGATGTGTTATACTCTGTTAACCTCACAGCCGTATCTCTGTTGTGCTCACAAAAACCCCTCTCTGTTCTGTTCACTCCATTTCATTCTCTACTACGCTATAGTCTGTATACCACTCTCTGACATTTACCCACAGCCATTGTGCTCATCTCCGTGCATTCAGCCGTTCTATTTCCATTGAACCCTCACGCAGGCAAATTTGTGAAGAGCAGAAATAAAAATGGGTAAATTGCTAAGAGCAGAACCGGAAGGACCTAATTTTATGGAGGGATATCCGCAAGTAAGGGATATATTGAAGAAAGGAAATTGGTTGCGGTTTATCCAGAAATTCAGAGGTTATCGTAAAGAAGTGACAAAGGCATTCGCAAGGTCGTTTAATGGCTTGGAAGTAGAGATTGGAGACCTTAAGTTTTCGGTCAATGAAGCATCTATAGCATCTGCCACGGAACTTCTTCAAGAGGGTGAGCGTTGGTTTAAGAATAAAAGCATCAGTGATGAAGCATGGAGAACAATCTTACAAAACCAAGGTATGGACATAACTGTTTTTAAAAGAGGAATTCCTGTTCATGCATTGAAAGAGGAATGGGCTACTTTGCTGCTAGTTGTTCAGAAATTCATTACATGTGAAGGCCGTTTTGGGTCCATGTATATGTACCATACCAGGTTGCTGATGAATTTTCTAGATAATCAAACTCTCAATCTCCCATATTTTCTATTGAATAGTTTGAAGAAAATGTCTGTGACTATTCAGAAGCATTTAGGAGATGTAGAACCACATCTATATCACCACGGTCTTGTAAAAATTTTGATTGAAAAAGAGTTAAAGGAGAAGAAAGACACATGGGAACAATTTTTGGTTAGAAATTTCTTTGAGGAACCTTAGGAAATTCCTGAAGGTAGTACAACAAGAAGGAGTAGAAGAAAAAGAATAAATGATGAAACTCAAATTACTCCTACTCAAGAAATTCCTAAAGGTAGCACAGCAAGAAGAAGTAGGAGAAAAAGAACAATTGATGAAATTCAAAATACTCCTACTACTACAATTGAAAGAACTGATAGGGAAGAGAGACTGTCAAAGAGGAAGAAGAAATAAATCAAGGGTAAGAAGCCAATAACACCAAAAGAGAGAAAAACTGTTGAGGCTATACATCAAACTCCTTCTTCTGAAGAAGAAGATCATCAAGTGTTATCTGAAAAATTAGTTTATCTTCAAAAGCAGTCATCTATGGCCAAGAAGACAGAGAAAGGAAAAAAAAAACAAAAAGATAGTGTACCACAGCGTGTGAGAAGAAGCAGCAGACTTAAGGGGAAATTGAGGAAAACACAAATTAAGGGTCCTCATTTCATTGATTTAGGAGAGGAAACATCTGAACAGTCCCCAACTGACCATAGTCCATCTCAGTCAGTTAGTGAACCTGGTTCATTTCATTCTCAGTCAGACATTGACCATAGTCCATCCCATTCTTAGCAAGATGTTGATGTGAGCCCTTCTCAGCCAGATTTTGAAGATAACTCTCCTTCACAGCATTTTGGGGACAACCCAATAAAAATGACACCTGATATAGACCCCAAGCAGCAGGAAGTATATGACTATATAGAATCTTTGGAAAAGGCAGCTACAGGTCCCAGTACTTTGTCCATTCAGCCTCATACAGTACAGGATGATTTATCCCAATCACTAAAACAGGAAATCCTTGAGCTAGAGCTTTTGAATAGACACATCAAAAATGAAAATGAAACATTGAAAGAACAAGGTAAATTGGACAAAATCATTCATGATAATACCATGCTACATCTGGGAATATGGCAGAAGAAGAACAAGAAATTGAAAAGGAAATGCCAGAAGTTAAGCAGAGCATTGGTTAATATCAAATTTAGGTGCTTAATGAAGAAACCCAGAATGTTGGCAGCACCAAGGAAGAGGAGGAGAGGATTGGATGTGCTGGCTGAAGTGTCAAGGCATATGAACTAAGGAAAGAATATCAAAATTTTGGTTGCATGAGGACATGCAACACCTTCACAATGGGGGTATGTTGAGTCTCAAATCTGCATCTTTTCCATACACTTTTCTATACCTTTTTCACTCACCTGAACCTCCCAAGTTGTCAATATCATTGTATATTAATTTCAAAAGAGCATCTAACATGGTTTTTAACTATATTTTTGTGTCTGCTGTTTGATTTAGATTTTGTTCATTTAGCTGCGGAATCTTGCCACTTTTCGCAGCTGCTGCAACTTTCCGCAGCTATTTTGTGAAACTCTATGTTACAGGTGTCTACAGGAAAAACGAGCCACATGGGCAAGTCAGAAATGATGTGGACATGGTTCGTGTCCTATTGGTTCGAGAAAACTCATCTAAAGAAGCCGCGGTCAAAGGCGTCCACATGGAAGTCAACCATGGAGTCTCACGGTGACAAGACTCTGTTTCGTGTCACGTGAAGGTTCATATGGCCGTTTCTGAGTTGCGGAGGACAAGTCGACATCTGTACATGGCTCCATAGCCGAATTCAAACATCCACTCCTCATAGATTTACTTTGCAATATGGCCATGATCCTAGATCCGTGGACGTAATGGTCTACGTGTTCTCCACCAGCATAAACTTTAGGAATTAGTTATGTTTCTTTTGTTATAAATAACGTGTTTGCATACGCATATGGAGTTAGTCTAAGTTAGTCTCTGTTATCTTTTATTAGTCTGCTCTGTAATGTAATTACGCTGCCTTTGTGCCGTAATACTACCTTACTGTTATGACTGCATTTTAATATAAGAAGACTGTTTCCAAACGTAATTCGTACTTGAAGATTGTTGCCAAGGCTGGTGTAGAGGGCCCCTGCACTTGCCAAGGTTCTGTGTATTATTGTATAGTTCTTGTTTTATTTCTTTAAAGCTCATTGTGCCATAATCCATTCACATGTTTATACATTGCATCTTTCATGGTATATATGCTTCATTTCTGTTTATAAACTTTCATGCTTTCTATTTCACTTCTGTCTTTCATGTTTTATGTTATTGATTACTGATCAGTGTTCTTGTTTCAGGTTATAGATAGGCAGCCCGGGCATTTGCATAACTTTTTGACTAATGACTTGGAATTAACATTGTTCTGCTGCTAATTTGTTTTACTTAGCTTCTGTTTAATTTCAGTACTGCTTTGTTTAATTTAGTTTTGCTCATTTGCTTCAGTAGTTAAATTTAGATATATTAAACTGCTCATAACATCTTCAGTTGCCTCCGAAAGCCACAGCTGGACTGATGGTGAGGGATTGTATTATGAAATGTGTAGTTTAGTATTAGTTTCCTTTCTGTAAATTTAGATATATTAAATTGTGCATGACATCTTCAGTTGCCTCCGAAAGCCACAGCTGGACTGATGGTGAGGGATTGAATTATGAATGTATGGTTTGATATTAGTTTACTTTCTGCAAGTTAGATATCAGTTACTCAAGTTGTTTATGGTTACTTCCGAAAATCATAGCTGGACTAATGATGAAGGATCAAAAGATAAATTGATGTAATTTGATTTAGATTTACTTTGTTGCAATTTTGAATTTCTTTAAGCATAGTTTCTTTTTGTTTAGACAGCAGCAAGAATAGTTTAGTTTCATGCTCACTAGTTCACTATTTTTGATTTATTAGACTTACAACATCTTTTCATTTCAGCAGTACATTTTCATTTCCTTTCAAGTTTTGTCATTTAAAATTTCAAATTCCTTTTTAAGTTTCAAGTTGGTAAATCATTATAGGGGATATCATTTCCTTGAACAAATATAACCATACTTGTTTTCATTTTAGAATTTCCATTTCACCTTAGAAAACCAAAAACGACAAAAAGTTAAGAAATAGGTTATCTTGCACATATAATGCGCCGCACTTCATCAGCTTACGATTCCCGGATTGACAAATTAAATGCAGCAATTTGATGAAATGTTTGACCAAACAACGAGGCCTAACAAGAAGAATCTAAAGAACAGGTACCCTATACCCAGGATCGATGAGATGAGAGGAGCTAAGTTCTTCTCAAAGATTGATTTGAGATTAGGGTACCATCAGATTCACATGAGGGAACAGGACATTCCCAATATCGCCTTCAGGTGTCATTATGGGCACTTTGAGTTTTTGGTTATGCCTTTTTGGCTGACCAATGCACCAGCCACCTTTTAGTCTTGCATGAACCATATCTTCCACAGTCATATGAGGAAGTTTGTATTGGTTTTCTTTGATGACATACTCATATATAGCAGGACTTGGGAGGAGCATCTCCAGCATATAGAGACAGTGCTACGCATATTGGAAGAGCAACAGTTCTATGCTAAGCTCTCCAAGTGTGATTTTGGGATGACAGAGATGTTGTATTTGGGTCACATCATTGGAGTGGACGGAGTGAGGGTCCACGAGGAGAAGATTAGAGCCATCAGAGATTGGCCAGAGCCAAAGAACGTGACGGAACTTCGAGGGTTCATTGGGATATGTACCTATTACAGGAAGTTCTTCAGAGGGTTCTCATAGATTTGACAAGAAAAGGGGCATTCAGTTGGACAAATACAGCGCAGCAAGCCTTTGATAGGCTCAAGGAGGTGATGTGTAGCTACCCAGTGCTTGAGTTTCCGGATTTTACGCAACCATTTGTCTTGGAGTGTGATGCATTGGGAAAGGGGATCGACGCAGTATTGATGCAGGGGGGACACCCTATAGCTTTCGAGAGTCGAAAGCTCCTTCCGCATGAGAGGTTGTATTCCATATACGACAAGGAGATGTTGGCCATCATGCATGCCTTGGAAAATTTCTGGTAGTATCTGGTAGGGAATAGATTCAGGGTGAGGACTGACCACAATAGCCTCAGGTTCTTTTTGGAGCAGAAGTAGCTACAAGAGAGGCAGAAGAAGTGGATCAGTAAGATCCAAGCATATGACTTTGAAATTGAGTATGTCAAGGGTAAGAATAACGTGGTAGTAGATGCCCTTTCACGGAGACCAGCCACGTTATCTCCTATGAGCTTAGATATAGATTGGAGGGCTCAACTTTTAGTTAAGTAATCCAAGGATAGATTTTCATGTGAGGTGCTGGATGGTCAGGTGATGGATGATAGGTACAGGGTGGTCGATGAGATCATCTATTACAGGGACAGGATCTTCTTGACTGAGGGGTCTCAGCGTAAGAAGAAGATACTCCAGGCATCACATGATTCTCCATTGGCAGGCCATCAGGGGTTTACCAAAACCTATAGGGCCATTAGAGAGAGGTTCTCATGGAAGGGCCTCAAGGAGGACGTACTCCAGCACATCACAGAGTGCGATGTTTTTCAGAGGAACAAGGGAGAGATGAGCCATCCTACATGACTGTTGCAGCCTCTTCCCATTTCGGAGGGGAAATGGGAGAGCATATCGATGGACTTCATCACAGGGTTGCCCATGGTGCAGGGCAAGGATTGTATCTTTGTCATCATGGATCGACTGAAAAAGCATGTGCACTTTTTCGCCATATCCGTGCACTACACAACAGCACAGGTGGTCGAGCTATTCTTCCGAGAGGTTTTCAGGTTGGATGGTCTTCCTAAGACCATCATCAGTGATAGGGACAACCACTTCATGGGCAGATTTTGGCAGGAGCCTTTCCGACTAGTGGGGACAGAGTTGACACCAAGTACTAGTTACCACCCACAAACGGATGGACAGACGGAGATAGTTAACAAGTGGCTGGAGGGCTACTTGCGTAAATATGTTAGTGGGCAGCAGCGAGCATGGTTGAGATGGTTGCACTTGGGGGAGTACTACTACAACTCGTCACATCACATGTCTATTGGTATGTCACCATTTTATGCTTTTTATGGGTACCATCCTTTATCATTTGCTGATGTGATGTTCAGTGCGAGTAAGGCCCCTAGAGCCAAGATGTGGATCCAAGAGAGTTAGGACATCCTCTGAGCTCTCAAGGACAATATGGCTACAACACAGAACCAGCAGAAGCTGTATGCTGACAGAGGTCGGGTGGAGCGACAGTTTGAGGTAGGGGAATTGGTCTACCTACGCTTACAGCCATACCGACAGTCATCGCTGAAGCAGAAGGGAGCTGAGAAGATCAAGCCTCACTTTTACGAGCCATATAGGGTGACACGCAGGATTGGGCAGGTTGCATATGAGTTGGAGTTGCCCCAAGGAAACAAGATCCACAACATTTTCCTTATATCATGCCTGTAGAAGGCGCTGGGACAACAGGTGATATTGATAGAGGAGCTACCACCTACGATGATGAGGGGCACTTGGTGTTGTAGCCGAAGGCCATTATTGATACCAGGGAGAGGCTGTTACGGAGCAGGACGGTCTGGGAATTCTTGGTGAGGTGGAAGAATTTGCCGGATGAGGATGCCACTTGGGAGAGCGAGAAGATTTTGCAGCATCCATCACTTTAGTTGCTTGAGGAAAAGAAACATTTTGCTGGGGGGGGACTGTAATATTCCTAATTAGCGACAGCTAATTGGAATATTCTATTTTGTTTAGTTTTCCATCTATAGTTTGTAAATAAATAAAAAGTGAGTGAAGAGGGTCTAACTCACTTAAGTGAAATAAGACATCCACCTAGTAGCACAATGTTGTGACTTAAGTGGAGTCAAGGGGGGCCTAAAACCACGTAGAGGAGGGGGTATTTACACTTTAGAAGCTTCTAGAAGCTTCTGCGCAGATAAGGATGAGGATGTAGAGGAGAGAGAGAGAGGCTACATTGGGTTTTGGAGGGAAACCAACATTATAAAAGATGGAGGAGCCTCCTCATTTCATTCATTCTTGAGTTGATGATTTTTGAGTGAGACATTTTTCTTCTTGAGCACGCTGGCTGTTTATCCTGTCTGCAGCACTTTTTAGTGCATTGAGTGTGTCCGGTTGGAGCTCTCGTCCTTAGCCCCGGGGGACTTCAAGTGCCTACTCAGGCAAGGTTAGTTTTTCAACATTTTGTGAGTCGTTTCATTGTTTGGGTTTGTTGCAGAGCTGGAGCTTATAGATATTACGCAGTCATTGGGAGAGAGGATGCAATCCATTGTGGAGGAGCTTTGAATTGGGGTTTCTGCAAGAGATTTCGTCGAGATTTTGAGCAGAGGGCCAGCCTTGCCCATTGGAGGTTTTTGGCGGAGTTTGTAGCAGTATTTCAACTGTTTCTGTCTAGACATTGCGTAGTGCCTTGGAGGCCAGCGTAATTCACTGGGGAGGCAGTTCCTGGTGATTTCTGGGGTTGGCCATTCTTGGAATGGTTTTTGGATCTTGTCTGGGTTGCTGAGGAGAGGAGGTTTCCCGATTTTCAGCTCATTCCGGCAAGGGGATCAGCCCCTAGTCTTCAGTCCATTCCAGCAGTAGCAGCTACACGGCAGTTTCCAGTAGCTAGGACGCAGTTCCTAGAGCAGCCATTTCTGGTATTCTCTGAGAGTGTTTTCTCACTTGCCTTGCACAAGATTAGCCTATTGTACTCCATTACATTTCTCAGATTAATAAAATGGCTTAGCATTTCTTCTCCATTTTTTCTTGATGAGTTGTCGTAGTTGCTGTATTCTTTTTCTATTGTATGTCTACTGCACTATTATTGTTTTTGAGCGCTCTAGTTCTGTACCACTTGGTGTGTTTATCTTTCACTCTTAGACAGAGTCTCGAAAGGGCCAGGTAGCCTTCGGATCTCATTCTCTTTTAGAGGCGACATATCTGGTAAATGCCCTCCCAGTCAACCTCTGGTTGGAGTTTGCCATGTTTTAGAGATATCCCCGAAATGGGATATTACAAAAATCCAAGGAATAGGCTCCTCTAATGAAGGGATGAATGTTCATGATAATGGAGGGAGTATGGCTTCTACTGGATAATGCATTCTAGAAGCTTCCAGCTGGGAGAATATTTGACCAGCTAGGCTTCTAGAATTTACTTTCACCTTGATTTTACCTTTTACAGGGGTCCGCAGTTTTAATGAAGAAAATGTGCAGTCGGCTCCACAATTTCTGGAGAAAAATAGTGCAGTGCTGCAAGTAACACTAAGGAAAAGTGCGGTACAAGTGTTTTTATGATTTTTGCAATCTTTTCTCCAAATTCAGAACTTGGTTTAGAAAATTTAGGGTTGTATACTTCTAAGGGAGCATTATATAGGTATTGATGAACCCATATAGACATCAAAATGTGATGGTGACAAAATAATGTGTAAATTCACCCGGTAGCTTCTCCCTCCCGTTCACCGAGTCTTGGTAGCTATGCCATCTCTTTAGAAGGCCTATAAGTGCTAGGCTCACCAAATCTTCCGGGGCTACTATCACATCAACACTTCCAATCTCATCTCGACATTGAGTGAACTTTGTCAAGTATTTCAATATCATCTCACCCTCCTCCATCTTGATCTTTCTGAGCTTGTCCTTCAGTGCCAACTTCCGTTGATTGGTGCTATTATGAAACAAATATGTTAAGTCCTTCCGCATATCATATGGAGTTTCCTTTCCATGGATATTTTAGAAAATATGATCTCAAACTCCTTCCAACAAGATCCTTCTCGCCTTTGCTACATTCTTCTATCATGCATCAAGATTTTTAGCATATATTTTTGTGGGCTTGGGAGTAAGATTGTCTATGAATTCCTTCAATGTGTTTCCCTCCAAAACTACCTCCATCATGTCCTTCCATGCTATGTAATTCGAACTAACATCAAGGGCATATTCGAGTCTCAATCCATAGAAAGACATCTTGATCTGTTGTTGGTCCTGAATAATAAATTTGCAAATTCGATGTACATGTTCAAAACAAAATTTGGCTCTTCTCTTCTTTAGTGATTCCTTCTCTGATACCATGTATAAATATCTAAATATATTCAAATGATCTTGTAATTTACTAAAACAAAATACTAAATCAATTATACAAATTGTGGAAACCAATTTTGATCGCACAATCACATAAATAAGAGAAATAATCAATCAATCGCACACCACAAAGTTATATAGGGGGAAAGCCTCAGCGAAAAATATCGCTATTTATATATTTCATAAAGTCAATAAAATGAAGCAATAAAATGATATTTCCCTTCTTGAGAAACCTCTGCACTATCTTTGATTGTCTCACCCTAATCTAAGCAAGTTTGGTCCAATATTTAACCACTTGCTTGCCTCTGCCTGACCAGACTTGCTCACGAATTCCTAGGATACTTAAGCCCCTATTAATTAGGAATTTTCCATCAATATATTGCAAAATATATCCAAGGGTTCCTGGTGACCTCATGCATGACCTATACAATTTTTTAATTATACAACTGATAGTTGTCTTCCCTTTAACCCCAATCTCAACTGGGCCTTTCATAGAGCTTAACATGCAACAATGATTTATAGTGAAATATCAGTTATTTGATTGATCACTACATGTGAATTAAATCAGATTTAATTCACCGGGCTTATCAGTAGCTCATCTCTCCATTAGAACTAGTTAAACTAATTTTAACCCAAATAATTGAGTTAACTAATTACAACTCACAAATAACTCAACCATAGTTCCTAAAAAGTAGGATACACCTTACATGCATCTATTTTGACCTCCAACTCGAATTGACTAAGCTAAATAAGCCTTACTAACTCATTTAACACTTACAAACTGTCATGTAATGTGGAATTACAATTTACTTCTAATTTAATTAAGGGAAAATTAAATGACAAGCCTCATGGGTGCCATTTTCAATATTTCTTGTCGCCAATTTCAACAGACATAAGTTTGTATGAAAGGAAGAATGTTTCAAGGTCCATTGTAGAACATATATAAAAAATAGAAATTTGAATGCAATATAAATAGTAAATTAAAGTTGTGCATCACATAATCCCAGGATCCTCGGGATCTCTACTATATTTATCATCTAATTTTTTTCCTTTAATGTTTTCCTTTTTATCCCAAGCATATACCTTTGGAAATATATCCTCAATATAAATATCTCTCTTGTCTCCCATCCTAGAAGCAGAGGTGTAGGAATGTGAAGAGGTAGCCTCTAATGAACAAAGTGAAAGGCTTGTAGGAGGATGGAGTGTTGTGAAAACTATCAGAGGAGGAGTCTGCAAAGGTTGGTCATGGTGCTAATTCATAGCTTGTGAAAGAACTAAGGGAGCTCTATGAGTGGAGGCTTGAGGGAAAATGAGGCATTGTATGATGAGAAATGAATTCCATCATGCATGTCTAGAAGTCTGTGCAATGGGGTTTGGATCACATCCATCAAATAAAGGTGTTTGTTTTAACTCTAAATGTTGCTGCTATGGAATATCAACAATACTAGGGTGCAATAGTGGGATGTTATGAGGAGTATGTGGAGTGGTTTTATGGGGTGGTATGCCTCCCAAATAAAGGTCACATGTCTGAGTGAGTTTAGTAAACTCCTCAAAGTCAGTGTTGAAATGAATAGAAAATCATATTGTTTCATTTCGGTTTTCCTTCCATAAAAAAATTACTTGTTGCTCATGTCCCCTTTGATTATTGTGTGGATCCCTACTATGAAACCCAATATTGTATTGTTATCAGACTATTTTTCTCCCTAGGGTTAGTCCTCTTGATTCATTATGTTGTTGACCATTTTCTTTGGCCTTGACCACTCACTTTCCCATCTTTTCTCCCCAACCGCATACATCCCATCTTGTGAGAGGAGTTGGAACCCTCCAAATGTATGGAAGACACTTTGTTCATGTGGTAATGACTGAGATCTCATAGTTTTATGTGTGCAGGTGGGGAACTTGTTCTAGAGACTTATGGTTCCTAGAAGATCAGTTTGACTCATGTTCATATCAAAATTATTCAAGTTGGCTAGGACACATAATTGAGAAGCTTCTCTAACTTCTCTTCATCCTAGGTGTCTACATTCATCCTCCTAGGAGTCTTCCTCTTCATATTTATACTAATTCATTCTAGAGGGTCATGCTAGAGTTAGAATATGTGAGCCAGAATTAGAGAGTCATATGTTTCCAATTTGATTCAGTTTTGAGAGCCTCAAACTACTTTGATTTCTTGTTCATTATAATGGGGATAATCTACAGGAATGAGGAGAGTATTACTGAAGTTGAAGGTATATTTATGTGTTATTTTTTATATGGTTAATGAATATTCATATTCCCTTATTTTATACTAACATTTGTAGTGGTTAATGTTCATGTATTTCTTGATGTCTTGAGTTGACAATATTCTGCGGAATGTCACATGTTGTATTTGTTTGTTTGTGCTTGTGTGTAGGCTTGGGATCATTATTGGAAGAGAGAGATCACTTGATTGGAGTTAGATGTTTCTATATAAGTCCCAAAACACTTCATCGACCTGCACCAAGGCAAGTTATTTGTTCAAACCCTTATAGAATTAAGAATTACATGGAGATTACTTGTGTTGATCATTAGTTAACATCAGTCAATTTTTAAGGTGACCCTTGAGTAATCATATATCAAATGCACGACGGGTGGTGAAACATTAAAAGAATGGTTGAAGGGAAACGATGATAAAACAAGTCACGTGCCTAAAAACGAAGCATATGTTCAGAAAGGGTACAAATATAAAGCAAAAAGGCAAAGCTATAAAGCAAAAAGGTAAAGAATGCAAAAAGAAATTATTAAAAGGGCTTGCCGCTTTCATAATATGCACGTGAGGGAACTCCCTGTATGGGAAATTCCGAGGGGGTCAAGGAGTGGAAGGGGGACGAGACCCATACCCCCGCGGAGTTATAGTGACGTAGCACGGGGTGGACCCAACCTAAGCATGATGTGGCAGAGTGAAGCACGGGTAAGCGTGATGTGGCAGAGTGAGGTGCGAGCCCTAGAGGCCTGTATGTTGTGTATTTGACCAGCCTTACAAAGAATGTTTTTCAAGAACCGGATGGCTTATGCAGCAGAAAGGTAAGGTAAGTTTCTAGGTGAGCTGGTACCGAGGCCCGTACTAGTATTAAACCCGGCACGCGGTGTTCACCTACTTCCAGCTGACACCCAATCCCTATACGTCGCATGCTCCACTGTCAGTGTCCTTACGACACTTACCCTGCTTATTTCACCTCTCCGCATTTTACCTCAGAACTTTCAGTCTTAGATAATGGTCCTCCCGTATTTTACTGCAGTAAAATTTACAGGTCTTCAAACTACGATATAAACTAAGTGGGAGCTAGTGCCAGGTCTACCCAGTCACTGTCAATACCCCCGTGTCGTTTTCCCGAGCAAATTCATACTGCACAGGTACTCCGTCCCTCATATTCCATCTGCTTTCCTTTCGTTTTTAAGAGTTTTGTATGTCAATCATGGGAAGGGGCACACCCAAGAAAATTGAACCAGAGACTCCTCAGGTCCGTGAAACCAGAAACCCTCCAGGGTTAAGCCCTTCATTGACCTGCAAGCCGAAATCTGTGATCCCCAATACCATTTTCCCATCAGCAATATAAAACCCGAGCTTTTTAGGCGACATGTCGAGAATAGGGATCGATATTGGGTGGTTGTATCAGGTTTATATCATCATATTACCCCCCAGTCTACCCGGTGGTTGATTTTATTTGGTGGCTCAGAGATTCCTACGATGAGCGTTTAGGCATGTTTACCTCAGCTCAGGGGAATAAGATTTTTTCTCTTTCTCTCGACATCATCAGGCAAGCCCTCCACTTTCCCACCAGTTCCATCTATACCAGTTTCAATGAAATAGCTTTAACCTCCCAATTCACTAAATTGCCATGGGAGCAGCAAGAATACTTCATTTCCTCTATAACCAGCAACCAGGCTACGTCTCTTCCTTCTGTAGAGCCTTTCCCGTTGAGCCTGTTCAAAGAAGAAGTGCAGCCCATCCTAACCCTCATCGTAGGTCTTCTAGGTGTAGGAGATTTGGGGGAAGTTTCCATGGCATGTGTTTATTTCTTCTGGTTAATGTCTCAAAAGGGGGTAGTTCTGGATATCCCTGGCTTCTTGGCTGCTAACATTCAGACCCATTTCCAAGAGCTCTCGGAAACTGGTCACTTCCGCTTTTGTTCGATGGTCTTCTACCTTTTCTTATATCAGCATGCTGATAATTTTGAGGGTTTGGGTTTAGATAGGGTATACAAGGTAAATTCTCAACCCCGACCAGTCTTCGACTGGAAATTTGCAGTGCGCCAACTGCCAAATGGGGTGGGTTATTCCAGGTTTCTAAATGAGTTCATGGCTATTGTCTACACTATCATCCATGACTCTCCCTCGCCCAGGGTTTTTCTTGAAATGAAGAGCTGGCTACAAGCTAGTAAAACCCAGAGCACTGGGGATTGGTATCTATTTGACAATTATACTGAAATTCGAGTCTATGGAGCTGAGGCCCCCCCTCACCAGCTACCTGTGTTTCTTGCTCGACGAGTTTATGCTCTGGAGTACATCCGGCAGACTCTCAAATCTGACCAACTCCATTTTTTCCCTGCTAAGAAGGGCTTCATCCTAAAAGTCCCCATTACTATTGGCCCGTTTATTGTAAATTTAAGACATGCCCTCCCTGTTTTTGAGAAGCTGTTACAAGGCATGGATTTAAGACAGGGGAATACTTGGGCCTATGATCCCCGGGGGATTATCTCTAACAGAAGAAGGAGGAACAAGTCTACCCCTTATACACATGAGTCGAGACCGTTTATACAGTGGAGGGCTAATCTTGAAACTTGGCCTTTGATTTCGTAGATGCAAACAGATTCATCTGCCACAGGGGAAGAAGGAGAAGCAAAAAGAGGCCAAGAAGAAGAAGTGGGACTGTTAGGAACAATTTCCCCCCTCCGCAAAAAGCAGAAAACAGTCTCAAGCGAGGTAGAGGTCATAGGGGAAGAACAATTGCTTGAGCCATTTGTACCATATGGCCAACCGGACGGAAGCAAAGTGGGGCTCAAAGTGCTGAGAGATAGTATCACCTTCTCCAACTACTCTGAGGTCTCACAGGAAATTGGCGATAATTGAAATTGAAAGGAGCCAGAAAAATAGAACGATCAGGGACATGTACAAGGCCGCGCTAGAAGGTTATGTGGAAAAATATCATACCAGGGTTTCAGCCTCCAAGAATGTGGACATAGAACATCTGGTATTGTCTATTGTTGAGGCCATCTTGGATCTTAATGCAGGTACCACTAGTTACAGGGTGATTGAGTATGCAATTGACATGGACAAGGTACCAACCCTCGAAAAATGCAACCTGTTCTAGGTGGTTGGTGACATGCTGAAGGATGAGGTAATGAGGCTCACCATCACACTAAAGAAGATGGAGACTAAGCATGAACAGGTGAGGGCGACCCTAAAAAACGAACAGGAAAATTCCCACACCCAGGCGAATCAAATACGCGGCCTCATGGAGTCGATCAAAGGAAAGGAAACTGGAGACTCCAACCCACAGCGTTATGTGATAGATAAATTACAGAAGGAGGTTACGTCATTGAAATGCAAAGTCAGCATACCAACATCCCACCATGTTCAGACGGCCGAATTGGCACAGGTGGAGAAAGAAAAAGCAGACTTGGCCGATTCACTGGCGAAGGAGAAAGAGGAAAAAGAAAAAATGGCAGAGACAATAACTATTCTTCAGGGCAATCTGACGGAGCTGCAAACGACTTGGGACATGCACAGTTGTGTGCCAACTACCACTCCATCGGAGACTAGTTCATTGTTCGAGCAGTTAACTACAACAAAGGCCGCAAATGATGTAATAGAAAAGCAGGCTTCCATCGCGAGGCAGAGAATCACTAAGTTGGAAACCTCCTTGGCTGAGAATACCAGAAAAATAGAGATATTGCAGAAGGAGATCGAGCAGGAAAAGAAGGCAAGAGCCGACCAGCAGAAAACCATCAATGACCTCAACAGCTGCCTGAAGGGTAATATCACCCTCAGTGATGCAAGAACGATAATTTGGTCAAATATAATCTCTGCGGTGACATAATAGTGGGGTTTCCTGAAAATGATTGGGGAAACCAAATCTGCTGTACTCTATCTCAACAGGAAATTTCAGGAGGTAGACCTCAACTTGTCCAGTAGAGCCTAGCACGCCAGAAGCTATATTTATTTCTTGAAAGAGTTGGAATCTGATGAGGTGGAGAAGCATGGCATACCAAGTCGGTTCATGGAGGCCTTTAAATGCCAGAAAATCATCGACAAGGAGGCGGCCCGAGTTATAGCTTCGAAAGCCCTGCAACAAGTGGCAGCAAACATGGATCGGTTCGATGCAGTTTGGGCCAAGATTATAACCGTTGGACTTCCATCTTGCTGGGACCCAACCACTCCTTCCATGCTATGGCCATTAACAGAATATAAAACACGTCTCCAGGAAGAAAGAGACTGGATGGACATCTTGTCAGATAAAACCGCTCAGTTAAAAGCTGAGACAATTGTTTCATCCCTCCGCCAAAAATTCATTCTCCTTCATCTGATAAAACACAAGCTCCCCACCGAGGCAGGTTTCGACGTCCTCACAGAGGCCTATATCAAGGTGGAAGGATTTGCAGCGATGCCTGAACCTTCAGCAGACAGCTAGCAAAGAGGCACTCAGTTTGCCAGTTAGATCGCCAGCTCATCAGCAAATGTTCCACCACCAGTGTCAGAGACTACCTCAACCCCTTCTCATCAGTGAAATACTGTCAACTCATGATTCGGCCCTAGTGGCCTTTTTAATTTTTAATTTAGTTAATTAATTTTAAGTTTCAAGTGGAATTTATGTTCCACCCCAGCATTTTACTTTTTACCAGACTGTTGTTTAATATTTTTCTTCAAAACGGCCGAGTGCCTAACTGCAAATGATGAGAGGCCCTTATTCCTCATCATAAGTTTTGGTTATTTTGATAAGGACCTCTAAAAAATTACTGGCATGCGAGGAAGATATTTTCCCAAAAATATCTTCCCGCTCATGTATTAAGGCCTCTATATAAGCAAGATTCGAAGAGAAAAACAGGTTCCAGATTTTCAGAAGAATTTTGCTGTGTAAGAATTTTTGTATGCTTGTTGTGAAAATCTCAATAG
Organism: Pinus albicaulis; assembly: GCA_034641835.2. Taxonomy (NCBI): domain Eukaryota; kingdom Viridiplantae; phylum Streptophyta; class Pinopsida; order Pinales; family Pinaceae; genus Pinus; species Pinus albicaulis. The sequence continues at coordinate 108,149,333 of CM076580.1, read as the reverse complement.
AAAGGCGAAGAGACCGTTGGGTCTCAGCGAGGAGAAGTTTTACTTTATCTAAGGATTCTGGTCTTAATGTTTTATAGTCTGTGACTCTGTCTTATGTGATATTGTTTCATTGTTCATTTCACTGTCTCTGTTTTTCTTATATCATGTTATGGAATGCGAGTGGCTCACTAGCTCTGGTATAAATTTATCGCTATTGATACTTATACTTAACTAGTCTAGACACTTTAAATATGGCTCAGGCATGGTATGCTTTTTTACTTTTCACTTCACTCATGCTTCCTCTATATTAAATACTGTGGGATGTTATTCTTTAAAGACTGTTGACATGTATGGATTCTTATCTTTTAAGCCCATATCATGTTTGAATATGTTTACGGAATTCCTTTTCATTAGTATTTAGTATTCCTCCTATACTTTCTACGCAGCAAACATCGTTGATTTTTAAATATCTGTAAAGAATTTTAGAAGCTAGCCCTCCCTACAGAAATTTGCCTCTGAGTTGTCTGAAGCATCTATATTGAGTATTCACTCCTTGCCTCTGCAGCATCTTTCATTATGCTGAATCTGTGAGTAGTCTGGTTCCATTTATATTGTAACTCCTTGTAAGGGTTGAAGTAGTAAAGAGCCTCATGTTGTTAGAAGCCTTGAAATATACCTTAAGCTCCTTACTGTATAAGATTTCCTAGGCACTGGTCTTTCACAACTCAAGACTGTCTCTAGGATCAACAACATCTTTTTGACGCCATTGTCGGGGACGAAGTTGAGAGAAATTAAAATTCCTGGGCCTCGACAAAACCTAATTCAGTCTTCAATTAGGTGAGCATGGAGAGTTGAGAGTTGTATATCCCTCACCTTGGAGACTCCACATTCATTTTTCACGTAAATTCATTTGCAGTCCTGACTCCTTGGAAGCCACACCTGAGGTCAGATACGTCTCATCCAAAGACACCCTCTGTGTGTGACCTAGAGAGAATCCTACATAGAAGAAATTGGAGGGAAAGACAATTCATCCATACTGAGATCCCACAATTTTCCTTAGAAGACTTTCCGTCCTCCTCTTCTCAAGTAGCTCAAGTCCAAGGTTCTGACTCTACTATGGGAGAAACTGGTTATTACTCAAATAGTCTTCCTCTGGGAAACATCCAAATTAATGACGAGGCTGAATCAATAGATACCACTCGTTATTCATTCCATCCTACTCCAGAGGCTGAAGAAGTCAAATAGGTCACTGAAATATCTATTGTTAATACTCTGCCTTTTTCATCATCACCCCAAGTTGTTGTTCAATACATTCCCATTTTCATTCACACCTCACTTCCACCTCCACCTCCTCTTACACATTAAACCCTTCTGTTACCTCCACCTCCTCCTCCAATGGCAAATTTTCCAGGCTTCTTGCTGAATAAATATGCCCCCCTAGCATTACCTCAAGTGTTGAATGATATGCCACAAGACTATCTAAAGATCTTGCCCCGTTTCAACGGGGAAAACGAGATCAAAGCTCAAAAACACCTTGAGGTCTTATGCTCTTTCATAGAAAATTTTAACGTGGAACATCTTGACGTAGTCCTAAGACTGTTTGTGCAATATCTTGATGGTGAAGCCAGAAAATGGTTCAAGACACTGGGAGACCATTCTGTCACCACGTGGGAAGGAATGGAGGACACCTTCCTTAGAAAATGGGGAGAGAATAAATATCATGGGCACTGTCTTACTAAGTTTAATACACTCAAGAAAAGACATAATGAAGGGGTGGCCAAATTTATTAAGAGATTTAACAAGTTGTACCTGAGCCTTCCTGCAAATATGAAGCCTCATCAGACCATTGCCAAGGTTGTTTTCGTGGCAACTTTTGTCTCATAATTTGGCTTCTCTCTGAGAGAAAAAATGCCAGCCACCTTGAATGATGCCCAGACAGATGCACTGTAGCTTGAGGCAAACTTTTCCTCCACTGGTAAATCCAAGGGAAAACCTGAACAGGATACTAGAAGAAGGGGAAAAGAAGAGGTATCCACCTCAAGTCAAGATAGAGATTCAGCAAATGACAGGATTGAGGAGATGAACAAAATGATCAAGAATTTGTCAAGAAAGTTGGTTAAACTTGAAATGGAGGCCAAGAATTCACCCTCCAAGAGTTTCCAAAATTCTCCAAACAGAGGTTATAATTCCCAATACAGGAAGCCACCCTTGCAGATAATGCAAAGGGAAAGGAAGGAGTAGCAAGACCAGGTACCACATCCTCTATATTTGGAAGGACAAGTAGATGGTCCTACCGAAGACACCACTTACGAGCAAGAGGAGGCATACCCTGCTTTCTCAAACAGTGATGAAGTGGAATGCCCCCTACATGAAAGTGATGGAGTGGAGGTGCATACACACACAGAAGGGAAAGCTAATGAAGACACCGAAGATCCTGAGATTGATGACTACTGCAAGCAGTTCGTCGATTTCATGCAAGCTTAGTTCAATAGAAGATATGACCTTAGATCTTCCAGGAAGAGAACTCGCACTCAGGACCAGGAGGAGGACACACCTCAAGAGGAAGCACCTGCTCAGAAGGAGGCCACGGCACAAAGGACCCCGGACAAAGGTAAGAGGCCTCTTAACCAATATTTACAGTCCGCTGATCAAATTCCATCATCTTCACAAGGAGCTACAATCCCCAGTGTCAATCCAATCATAAAATAAGTCAAACCTCTCCCCCAGAACAAAAACTCCAAAGACAAAGAATCAAAAGAAGTGTTAGTAGATAGGTCCTCCTCTGCCTTCTGTTTACAAAAGGAACTTGAGAAGGTAAAAATCCCAGTTCCCTTAACTAAATTGTTAAAACAACCTGCATATTAGTCCCAGGTCACATCCTTCATGCTACCCCCAGAAGTAATACATATTCCAGACAGTCTGAACCTTCAAGAAGAAAGACCTATGGTTGTATTTGGCCCACATGTCGAGGAGTTAGATGCTATTACTCCCCCTTTTTATGTGTCTTTAGTAATACATGACCTGCTGCTGCATAACTGTATGTTAGAATCAGGAGCCTCTCATAACATTTTTCCCCTTTTGGTCATGGAACAACTAGGACTACAAATCACCCGTCCATACCGGGACCTTTATTCATTTGACTCCAAGAGAGTTAAATTCCTGGGCATGATCAAGGATTTGGTGGTCAATCTGGCTCAGATCCTAGCAAAAAGTGTAGTGATGGACATAGTGGTGGCTGACATTCCAGCTAGCTTTGGCATGCTACTGTCAAGATCTTGGGGGACTAAAATTGGTGGATCAATCAAGTTGGGCCTGACCTATGCCACTATCCCTATTTTTGGTGGTCAAGAGAGGAGGCTGTACCGGGAAACCAGATTTGTCAAGACAGTTACCAAGGCAGATGACTCAATTAATTCCCCAGTTTATAGTAAGGAGGGAGATTTCTCATGCTTGATGTTGGAAGAAGATCAAGAGTATGCTCATGAACCATCATTTTACCAGACCAAGACAGAGCAGTCAATAGAGAGTCCTAAATCAGAAATCTGGACACTTCATTTTGATGGGGAAAACTCCAGGGAAGGTAATGGGGCTAGGGTATTATTGATTTCTCCTGCAGGCCAATGGGGACCCTTTGTCTTTCAAGCTGGAGTAAGAAGCCACCAATAATGTGGCCGAGTATGAAGCACTTCTATTGGGGCTGCAGACAACCAGGAGCATGAACATACAAAGTCTAAAAGTTCCAGGAGATTCAGAACTGGTAGTCAGACAAGTGAAGAATCAGTGCCAAGCCAAACATCCTAGGCTAAGGGCTTATAGGAATGAAGTTTGGGATCTGGTGGAGAACTTCTTCTTGGAATTCAATATCCAGTTCATGCCCTGGGAGCAGAATAGGATGGCAAACTCCCTGGAAGTGGCTGCCAGTACTTTCCATCCACCTCAGAATCCTCTCTTGAGATATGAAATCGAGGTACGTTATCGGCCATCAATCCCAGACAATATCAAACATTGGCAAGTGTTTGAAGATGAAGAATAGGTGAAGAGATTCTTGGAAACAGTTGGGGAATTTTCCAACATGGAGATTGATACTTGTGAAGAAGAGGAGGTTGAAAACACTTCAGGAGATGAATGGGAAGAAAAGGTGGTTGGCCACAAATTCTTGCAGTTGAAAGGAAATGTCATTCCCCGAGTACTAGTGCCCTTAGAGAGGCTATTTAATAAGAATGATGTTCCACTACAACCAAACAAAGTTGTAGATGAGAATCTGGTAGAAGATTTGAATATTGGCACTAGGGCTGACCCTAAAATCATGAAGTTGTCCAAGGAGGTGCCAGGGAAATATAAACAGCTCTACCAGAGATTAATCCAGTCGTATAAAGACGTGTTTGCATGGTCTTATCAAGACCTAAAAACCTTTGATATTAGCATTATGTAGCATAAAATTCCATTGAAGGGAGATGCAAAACCACATAAGTAGAAGCTAAGATAGATAAATCCCCTGCTCCTACCTTCGATTGAGAAAGAAATTAAGAAACTATTGAAGGCCAAAATCATTGTACCATTGAGATATTCGAAGTGGGTAGCAAATCTAGTCCCTGTACGGAAGAAAAACAGAGAAATAAGGCTATGTGTTGATTTCAGGAATCTGAACAGAGCATCCTTGAAGGATAATTATCCACTACCCAAGATGGATCGCATCTTGCAGAAAGTGGTAGGAGCTTCCCGAATGTCAATGATGGATGGATTCTCTGGGTACAATCAGCTGGATGTACTACCAAAATATCAAAAGAAGATTGCCTTTACCACCCCATGGGGGATGTTTATGTATGCCAGGATGGATTTTGGGTTGATTAACGCAGGGGACACTTTTTAGAGGGCCATGGATATTTCTTTTGTCGGAGAGAAAGATAAGTTTGTGGTGGTATATTTGGACGACATTACTGTGTTTTCCAAAGATGATTCAGAGCACATTGAACACTTGCACAGAACCTTCGAGAAGTGCAGAAGGTATGGCCTCTCTCTCAAACCACAGAAGTCTTTGTTTGCACTGGAAGAGGGCAAGCTTTTGGGGCATATTGTAACCAAATATGGAGTAAAGACAGACCCTAAGAGAGTAGAAGTCATAAATGGCATTTCCCTCCCCAGAAATAAAAATGAAGTTCAGGTGTTCCTAGGCCGAATAAAATTTCTAAGGAGGTTCATCCCTAACTATGCTGAGATAGTTAGGCATATAACTGACATGATGAAGAAGAATAATGAGGTAAAGTGGTCACAAGAATCATGAGAGGCCTTTGCTAGGATTAAAAACGTATTTGTTGAAGCCCCTGTGCTAGCTAGGCCAGATTATGCCAAACCTTTTATGATCTTTTCCTTTGCATCACCTCATACAGTGGTAGGAGTTCTATTGCAGAAAAATGAAGAAGTGTGTGAGCAGCCTATTGCCTTCTTCAGTCAGGTGCTTCGTGATGCTGAGCTGAAATATAACATATTGGAAAGGTAGGCATATGCTCTGGTGAAATCCCTCAAAGCTTTTTGTATGTATTTATTGTAGTCCCATGTCATTGCGTTTGTGCCCATAGCAGCTATTAAGGATATCCTTATCCAGGGAGATAGTGAGGGAAAAAGAGGGAAATGGATCGCCAAAATACAGGAGTATGAGTTAGACATCTGCCCTACCAAACTAATCAAGGGACAAGGGTTAGCCAAAATATTGTCTGAATAAAATTGTCAGGCTCTGGGTATAAATCTGTCAATGATGGCGAATGAGGAGTCTGAGAGGAAAGAAGACCCACAGGGAGTAGAGATAGCTTCCCAGAAGACACATATGAAGTACCTCATCAACCCCTAGTACAAGGAAATAGTGGAATATCTCCTAACACTCAGTTGCTCGCCCAGCTGTGACAAAGCTAAATACAGGAAATTGAGGTTGAGGTCACAGAAGTATGTGGTTGCAACTGGTCAGATGTACTGGCGAGATCCCTCAGGCATCCTGCTCCTGTGTCTCACAGAAGAAGAGGTAGAGAGTATAATGGCTGAGTTTCATGAAGGAATCTGTGGGGGCCATTATAGTTGGAGGGCTACTACTCACAAAATTCTGAAGGCTGGATTCTTCTGGCCCAAAATCTTGGGAGATGTCTTTTCCTGGGTCAGAGCTTGTGATAAATGCCAGATATTTTCTAAAAGACAGAAGCTAGCACCTCTGCCCATGATCCCTGTTCATGTAGATGAACCATTTCAGCAGTGGGGAATTGAATTTATCAGCGAAATACATCCTCCATCAAGTGGTCAGCATAAGTGGATACTAACTTTCATAGATTATTTCACAAAGTGGGTGGAAGCTATACCCGCCAGGAATGCAAAAGATACTGTGGCAATAAAATTCATGGAAGAAAATATCATATCCAAATTTGGCTGCCCTGCCAAGATTGTGACAGACAGTGCACAGGCCTTTAAAACTGCAAAGTTTGTCAGCTTCTGTCAATAGTATAATATTGAACTAGGTCACTCTACAGCCTATTACCCACAAGGAAACGGCCTGGCAGAGTCTTCAAATAAAACGTTGGTGAGAGCACTTAAGAAGGCTATCAATGAAAACCAAAAAAATTGGGACTCCCAGCTGAAATTCGCTCTGTGGGCCAACATGATTACCAGCAAGAGAGCAATCGGGAAGTCCCCACATGAATTAGTATATGGGAGGACAAAAATTTTCCCTGTATAGTTAGCATTACCGGTAGCTCGATTCATGCAGGAAAGCCAAGAAGAACCTGATGATGTGACTAGGAGAATCAACCAGCTGGTGGAGCTAGAAGAAACGATGAATCAGGTAAGCCAGAGGCTGGTTGAATATCAAGAGAAAATGAAGGATATTTTTGATCAACATGCTAGGGACAGGAAGTTACAGGTTGGGGATTTAGTGCTCAGATGGGACATTCGAAAGGCTAATAAAGGGAAAAACGGTAAATTCGACCCCCTCTAGTTCGACCCTTTTAAAATTGTAGAGCAAGGGGGCAACAATACTTTCAGGTTGGAAAATTTAGAGGGAGATTTACTTGATGCCCTTGTAAACGGTCAGTTCCTCAAACCTTACTTCCAATTCTAATTCAGGCCGAGAAAGCCTGATGTATCATATTGTATATTAGTTTCTATTTTCATCTCTGTTTGAATGATGCGTGTGTGCTGATGAATCATGAAGAGGAAAATTAAAAGGATGAAAGGGATGAAGAGTGATGTCCATACAGAAGACAAGCAGGTGGTCTGCGAAGTTCTCGACACACTCATAGATGAACGTGCCATCCCCAGGTGGAGCCAATGTTGATCATTAGTTAACATCAGTCAATTTTTAAGGTGACCCTTGAGTAGTCATATATTAGATGCATGATGGGTGGTGAAACATTAAAAGAATGGTTGAAGGGAAACAATGATAAAACAAGTCACGTGCCTAAAAAAGAAGCATATGTTCGGAAAGGGTACAAATATAAAGCAAAAAGGTAAAGAATGCAAAATGAAATTATTAAAAGGGCTTGCCGCTTTCATAATATGCACGTGAGGGAACTCCCCGTATGGGAAATTCCGAGGGGGTCAAGGAGTGGAAAGGGGACGTGACCCGTACCCCCGCGGAGTTATAGTGACGTAGCACGGGGTGGACCCAACCTAAGCGTGATGTGGAAGAGTGAAGCACGAGTAAGCGTGAAGTGGCAGAGTGAGGTGCGGGCCCTAGAGGCCTGTGTGCTGTGTATTTGACCAGCCTTACAGAGAATGTTTTTCAAGAACCGGATGGCTTATGCAGCAGAAAGTTAAGGTAAGTTTCTAGGTGAGTTGGTACCGAGGCCTGTACTATTATTAAACCCGGCACACAGTGTTCACCTGCTTCCAGCTAACACCCAATCCCTATACGCCGTGTGCTCCACTGTCAGTGTCCTTACGACACTTACCCTGCTTATTTCACCTCTCCGCCTTTTACCTCAAAACTTTCATTCTTAGATAACGGTCCTCCCATATTTTATTGCAGTAAAATTTATAGGTCTTCCAGCTACGGTATAAACTAAGTGGGAGCTAGTGCCAGGTCTACCCGGTCACTGTCAATACCCCCGCGTCATTTTCCCGAGCAAATTCATACTGCAGAGGTACTCCGTCCCTCATATTCCCTCTGCTTTCCTTTCATTTTTAAAAGTTTTGTATGTCAGTCATGGGAAGGGGCACACCCAAGAAAACCAAACCAGAGACTCCTCAGGTCCGTGAAACCAGAAACCCTCCAGGGCTCGAGCCCTTCATTCACCTGCAAGCCGAAATTTGTGATCCCCAATACCCTTTTCCCATCAACAGTATAAAACCCGAGATTTTTAGGCAACATGTCGAGAATAGGGATTGATATCAGGTGGTTGTATCAGGTTTATATCATCAGATTACCCCCCCCAGTCTACCTGGTGGTCGATTTTATTTGTTGGCTCAGAAATTCCTACGATGAGCATCGAGGCACGTTTACCTTGGCTCAGGGGAATAAGATTTTTTCTATTTCTCCCGACATCATTAGGCAAGCCCTCTGCTTTCCCACCAACGAGATCTATACCAGTTTCAATGAAATAGCTTTAACCTCCCAGTTCACTAAATTTCCATGGGAGCAGCAAGAAGACTTCATTTCCTCTATAACCAGCAACCAGGCTATGTCTCTTCCTTCTGTAGAGCCTTTCCCATTAAGTCTGTTCAAAGAAGAAGTGCAGCCCGTCCTGGCCCTCATCGCAGGTCTTCTAGGTGTAGGCAGTTTGGGGGAAGTTTCCATGGCATGTGTTTATTTCTTGTGGTTAATGTCTCAAAAGGGGGTAGTTCTGGATATCCCTGGCTTCTTGGCTGCTAACATTCAGACCCAGTTCCAAGAGCTCTCGGAAACTGGTCACTTCCGCTTTTGTTCGATGGTCTTCTACCTCTTCTTATATCAGCATGCTGATAAGTTCAAGGGTTTGGGTTTAGATATGGTATACGAGGTAAATTCTCAACCCCGACCAGTCTTCGACTGGAACTTTGCAGTGCGCCAATTTCCAAATGGGGTGGGTTATTCCAGGTTTCTAAATGATTTCATGCCTATTGTCTACACTATCATCAATGACTCTCCCTCGCCCAGGGTTTTTCCTGAAATGAAGAGCTGGCTACAAGCTAGTAAAACCTAGAGCACTGGGGATTGGTATCTATTTGAAAATTATCTTTGAAATTTGGGTCTTTGGGTAGGGCCCCCTTACAATTACTGTGTTTCCTTCTATAAACGACTTTATGTCTGAGTAGTTGCCTACTCTCAAATCTAACCAACTCCATTTTTTCCCCACTAAGAAGGGCTTCATCCTGAAACTCCCCATTACTATTGGCCCGTTTATTGTAAATTCAAGACACGCCCTCCCTGTTGTTGAGAAGCTGTTACAAGGCATGGATTTAAGACAGGGGAAGACTTGGGCCTATGTTCCCTGGGGGATTATCTCTAACAGAAGAAGGAGGAACAAGTCTACCCCTTATACACATGAGTCGAGAACGTTTATACAGTGGAGGGCTAATCTTGAAACTTGGCCTTTGATTTCGCAGATGGAGACAGATTCATCTACCACAGGGGAAGAAGGAGAAGCCAAAATAGGCCAAGAAGAAGAAGTGGGACCCTCAGGAACAAGTTCCCCCCTCCGCAAAAAGCAAAAAATAGTCTCAAGCGAGGCAGAGGTCATAGGGGAAGAACAGTTGCTTGAGCCATTTGTACCATACGGCCAGCTGGACGGAAGCAAAGCAGGGCTCAAAGTGCTGAGAGATAGTATCACCTCCTCCGACTACTTTGAGGTCTCACAGGAAATTGGCGATAATGCTTCACCAATTGTAATTGAAAGGAGCCAGAAAAACAGAGTGATCAGGGACAAGTACAAGGCCGCGCTGGAAGGTTATGTGGAAAAATATCATACCAGGGTTTCAGCTTCCATGAATGTGGACACAGAACATCTGGTATTGTCTATGGCTGAGGCCATCTTGGATCCTAATGTAGGTACCACTAGTTACAGGGTGCTTGAGTATGCAATTGAAATGGCCAAGGTACCATCCCTCGACAAATGCAACCTATTCCAGGTGGTTGGTGACATGCTAAAGGATGAGGTAATGAGGCTCACCATCACACTGAAGAAGTTGGAGACTAAGCATGAATAGGTGAGGGTGACCCTAAAAAATGAACAAGCAAATTCCCGTGCCTAGGCGAATCAAATATGCGGCCTCATGGAGTCGATCAAAGGAAAGGAAACTGGAGACTCCAACCCGCAGCGCTATGTGATAGATCAATTGCAAAAGGAGGTTGCATCATTGAAACGCAAGGTCAGCATACCGGCATCCCACCATGTTCAGACGACCGAATTGGCACAGGTGGAGAAAGAAAAAGCAGACTTGGCCGATTCACTGGCGAAGGAGAAAGAGGAAAAAGAAAAAATGGCAGAGACAATAACTATTCTTCAGGGCAAGCTGGCGGAGCTGCAAATGACTTGGGACACGCATAGTTGTGTGCCAACTACCACTCCATCGGAGACTAGTTCATTGTCCGAGAAGCTAACTATAGCAAAGGCCACAAATGATGTACTAGAAAAGCAGGCTTCGACCGCGAGGCAGAGAATCACCAAGTTGGAAACCTCCTTGGCTGAGAATACCAGAAAAATAGAGATATTGTAGAAGGAGATCGAGCATGGAAAGAAGGCAAGAGCCGACCAGCAGAAAACCATCAATGACCTCAACAGCCGCCTGAGGGGTAATATCACTCTCAGTGATGCGATAAGGATAATTTGGTCAGATATAATCTCGGCGGTGACCGAACAGTGGGGTTTCCTAAAAATGATTGGGGAAACCAAATCTATTGTACTCTATTTCAACATGAAATTTCAAGAGGCAAACCTCAACTAGTCTTGCAGGGCCCAACACGCCAGAAGCTATATTTCTTTCTTGAAAGAGTTGGAATCTGATGAGGTGGAGAAGCATGGCATACCAAGTCGGTTCATGGAGGCCTTTGAATGCCAGAAAATCATCGACAAGGAGGCGGCCCGAGTTATAGCTTCGAAATCCCTACAACAGGTGGTAGCAAACGTGGATTGGTTCAATGCAGTTTGGGCTGAGATTATAATAGCTGGACTTCCATCTTGCTGGGACCCAACCACTCCTTCCATGCTATAGCCATTAACAGAATATAAAACACATCTCCAGGAAGAAAGAGACTAGACGGACATCTTGTCAGATAAAACCAATCGGTTAGAAGCTGAGACAATTGTTTCATCCCTCCGCCAAGAATTCGTTCTCCTTCATCTGATAAAACACAAGCTCCCCACTGAGGTATGTTTCAATGTCCTCACAGAGGCCTATATCAAGGTGGAAGGATTTGAAACGATGCTTGAACCTTTAGTGGACAGCCAGCAAAGATGCACTCAGTTCACCAGCCAGATCGCCAGCTCGTCAGCAAATGTTCCACCACCAGTGTCAGCGACTACCTCAACCCCTTCTCATCAGTGAAATACTGTCAATTCATGATTCGGCCCTAGTGGCCTTTTTACTTTTACTTTAGTTAATTACTTTTAAGTTTCAAGTGGAATTTATATTCCACTCCAGCATTTTACTTTCTGCCATGACTATTGTTTAATATTTTGTTTCAAAATGGCCGAGTGCCTAACTGCAAATGATGAGAGGCCTTTATTCCTCATCATAAGTTTTGGTTATTTTGATAAGGACCTCTAACAAATTCCTGGCATACGAGGAATATATTTTTCTAAAAATATCTTCCCACTCATGTACTGAGGCCTCTATATAAGCAAGATCCAAAGAGAAAAACAGGTTCCATATTTTCAGAAGAATTTTGCTGTGTAAGAATTTTTGTATGCTTGTTGTGAAAATCTCAATAGAAATGCGAAGAGCCCGTTGGGTCTCAGTGAGGAGAATTTTTACTTTATGTGAGGATTCTGGTCTTAATTTTTTTATAGTCTATGACTCTGTCTTGTGTGATATTGTTTCATTGTTCATTTCACTGTCTCCGCTTTTCTTATATCATGTTATGGATGTGAGTGGCTCACTAGCTCTGGTATAAATTTATCTCTATTGATACTTATACTTAACTAGTCTAGACACTTTAAATATGGCTCAGGCATGGTATGCTGTTTCACTTTTCACTTCACTCATGCTTCCTCTATATTAAATACTGTGGGATGTTATTCTTTCAAGACTGTTGACATGTATGGATTCTTATCTTTTAAGCCCATATCATGTTTGAATATGTTTACGGAATTCCATTTCATTAGTACTTAGTATTCCTCCTATAATTTCTACGCAGAAAACATCATTGATTTGTAAATATTTGTAAAGCATTTTAGAAGCAGGCCCTCCCTACAGAAAGTTGTCTCTGAGTTGTCTGAAGCATCTATATTGAGGATTCACTCCTTGCCTCTGCAGTGTCTTTCATTATGTTGAATCTGTGAGTATTCTGGTTCCATTTATATTGTAACTCCTTGTAAAGGTTGAAGTAGTAAAGAGCCTCATGCTTTTAAAAACCTTGAAATATACCTTAAGCTCCTTACTATATAAGATGTCCTAGGCACTAGTCTTTCACAACTCAAGACTGTCTCTAGGATCGACAACATCTTGTATGATAATTTTTCTTGGGGATTTTGATTGTCTTGGATTAGCCGTATTCTTTTGTTGTCTAGTGATCCTAATCGGGCTTATGATTACAAAGAAATGGATCCTTTCATGTAGAATTTACTACAACAGAACTTGTGCTTTCAATAAGAGCATTCATTTTCTTTGTCCACTTCGAATTGGAATCTTTTTTATTTTTATCCTATTCTGGTTTCCGGTTCTTTCCTTAAACTTTATGAGTATTTGTGGGTATTTTTGGTTTTTTTTTCTAAATATTTTCCTTTTTTTCATCTTGTGTGTGATTTTTTTAAAAAACTTCAGTTTCCCCCCAACCACATGCACTAAACTGCTTCAATGTGGTTGTGTACTTTATCCAATCGTTGTTTTCCTATATCAAGTGTATGGTTATAACCACATTGAGCATGTTTTATCGTTGTGGTTATGCCTATAACCCTAAAGCTTCAGAATCTACTTATGAAAATTGTTGCCTCATACCTAACTTATTTTTTTCCTTTTGTCCAGTGTCTAGTTTTGTTCTAGATCTAGTCCTGTTTCACTGTATTTATTGTATTTGAGTGTCTACTTTTGGAAATGTTTCTTGTTGCATCTTGGCTTTCGATCTACCATTTTCTCTCTGATTTGTTCTGTTATCTATTGGAGATCTTATTGTTGTTACTATCATATGAGTCTATGCATCTCTGATCCAAATCCACTAGGTGTGGTTTTTTTGGGGTCCTCCATTGTTCATCCATTTTCAAATTTTTCTTTGAAGGAATTTTACGCATTGGTTTGAGCTATTGACTTCATTTTGGATCTCATTTTCAGATTTGAGTCTTTAGTTTAGTGGCAGTATAGATATGCCTTATATCTCACATTCGTAGCCTTTTGCCTTTGATTTGGCTTTCATCACTCCTTGTTGGGTGATTTCCTTTTGTTTTCTTGGCTGTTTGAAAGTGGTGATGTTTTCTCTTTGGTTGTGCAGTTGTCATCTAAAGAAGTTTATTTGGATGTGTCTTGCAGGGAAAATTTTAAGGATAGAAATTTATTTTAAAGTTTGGAGGAGAATATCACTAGTAAATAATATGCAATTTGTAAAATATTTGGCAATGTTTTGGTCAAAGTATTAAAATTTCTAATAATTTTATAGTCTCTATATAAAATTTTGGTGATTTTTAGGGTAAAAAAATTTTATACTATAAAATTTGGGCGAATAATTTTTAGGAAAAATGGAAATTCACAAATCTTTTTTTTTTGGAAAAAGCATTGAAAATTAGCCCACTTGTGACTATTAGCCCCTAAAATTTTCCCTGGTGTCTTGTCTGATTTTTATCACTCCCTTGTAATGTTATTTAGGCCTTCCTGCAAGTAGGGTTTGGTTTTGACATTTGTATAACATTGTCTCTTGTTGAAACATTGTGCTACAACCCTAGCTTGTTGACATTTCCTTCCTTTTTTTAACTTTTGGGTTTCTTTTTAATTGCTTAAGAGTGTTTTTCTGGCTTTAGCATCCTAGCTTTGAAATTTTTTAAGTTCTTTTCATTCTATCTTCGGGACTTTTTGGCCTCTTTTGGTTTGGTTTTGGGTCACAATTGGTATAAATTTGGGATTTTTCATTTAGTAATTGGTGAGAGGTGCATGTTGTATGTATTGATGAGTTTTGAAGTCAAAACAATCTTACCCTCATATAGTTAGCATTCATTAAATTGAAAAATAAAATTTGCATATAGTTTCATTAGGGTTACTAACAAGATTCACTCTCACCATCTAAGATTCACGTCACATCCCAACTATGTAAACAACAACCACTTAATATCAATGTGATAACAAAAGAAACTAGACTAGTCTTTTTGTTTTATTGGTAGTGAATCAACATTAGCTTAGGCAAGGGTCTTGGGGATAGTTATGTGAGTCAAATCCTCCAAGACTAAAAAAAAAAATTAGTAAGCATGAGTTAAAGAGTGAAAAATCCTTCATCATCCCACAGAAAAATCATAGTGTGTTAGAAACCCGATTTAGAGGGGGTTAGAATAGGTCATAGTGCAAGTGTTTCTCCTTGAGGCCACCCACCTCATGGCATGGAATATGGCATTATGGATGAATACCAATAAGCTCAAGATTCATGTGCCCCCATGGGATGGAGATACCTTAGTGGCCATTCCTAAGAAAACTACCCTATAGGTGGTAGTTGTGGGAGGCAAACATACTTGTTCCTTACCTTCCTCTGGACAATTCTGCTTGTGGAATTGGGACCCCGCAAGTAAGAAGTAGCATGGAAATCCATCTAGAACATAGTACTATGATTGGTTTACTTGTGTGACTACCTCTTTGGACATTTCTAGTGTGTGTTGTTTGGTCTGAGCTTAATAGTTTGGCCATAGGGTTGTTTGTACTAACTTAATTTCGTTAATTTACATTTATTCACCTAGGCTGATCCAAGTCATTTTCAGTCATGTCATATTCATGGTTTTCCTCCTTAACAAGGTGGAATTGTCACTCCTACTTGGTGAGTGTCTATCGATTCTCAATACTTAGACCAAACCATAGTTATGGAATCTATACCTCGACCCTTTGGTAGTCATTTGATTTCTATTGAAACTTTGGCTGAAAACTCAACTTCTCCTGCTAATCCACCTTTTTAACTAATCCTTTTGGAACACAGTTATTGCAGTTGAACCTAGATGGTTCAACACCTTCATACATATACGTCCCTTTATATGTATTTTCTACGAAAGAGGTTAGTTCGTCGTTACCCTCTGCATCTGTAGTTTCTACACCCATTTCATCTTTTCCACCATTCAGTGTGGCAGGACTAACACCTCCATCTACACCTCCCAAATCTTCTTTAGGAATTCCAATAGTCTCGTCTATGTATCCTACAAATTTACCTAGTTTTTTCATTCCTACTCCTTCATCGACGCCAATTATGGTTGTTAATCCTATTCGGCCGGTAAGGTCAAGAATATTTAATCCTAGTTTTTCTCAACCTAAAATTCCTATCCCTCAAATAAGCATGGTCACTTTTGGAAATTTGTGGGGAAAATAATTCATTTCTCCTAGCCAGCCTCGAGGCAATGTTGCTTCAATATGTATGAAAACTAGTACAGTTCATTTTTTGGAGGGACACCAACCTCTAGTACTTTTCTGGGATCAGCTAGTTTACCCAGGGGCGACCTTTCCATTATCATTGTAACTTCCACGAGTTACCTTCCTTATGTCGGTGCTAGTACACAAGCTGGTCCATCTTTCCCTATAAGGTACAACCCCATTAACAGTCATGCTCTTGGGGGTCCTATGCTCTCTAGTGGAATTTACACTAGAGGGGGGACTCCTCTCATCGGTCATGTTGGACTACAAACTCTATATGCTGGGATGAGACCTTACTAGATTAAAAAACCTTTACATCATGATCCTTATCTGGGGGGGACCTCATGTTTGGACTAGTGTCTCTCCTACCTATGACTTGTTTAGTCAGCTTCATATTCCATTTTTTATCTTCACTTGATTTATTGGATCTAGAAAATATGAAAAATGACCCCTTCTGACATGATCCTTGGTGGCCACCTATGCTTGCAAAGTTAATATCTAATATATCAAAGTTTGAAGGAAATATTGGAGAGAATCCATCCACCCCTATTACCACTTACCATTTGTGGGGTTTGTAAAAATCTTTAGTGAATGATTTACTCAAGTTACGCCTTTTCCAAAATATATTAATTGGAGATGCTACCAAATGGTACATTGAATAAGACACCACATATTACAATGATTTTGAATCATTGGCCCAAACTTTCTTGAGTCATTTTTGATTGCCTACGAGCTATGACATCGATTCTGACCTTTTGTACAAATTTAAAAAAGGTGATGATGCCATGATTTATGATCATATCCATGAATGGAAATATTGCAAGAGGTTCATTAGAACCAAACTTCTTGGTAAAATATTATGAAAATGGTTCATTCGATCATTACGGCCTCAAATTTTGAAAAATGTTTCTATGTTTAGAGCTGTTACCGAGGAAAAATATATATTTTCTACCCAACAACTGGATTTTCTTTATTCTTAGTCGAAGACGCTTTATGAAGTACCCTCAAATGCTCCACGAAATTCCATTGACCCACCTAAACCTATTCCCAGCCCACACACTAATGGCGAGATTGGGTTTGTTTCCGATTCAATGGGCCAACTTGTTTCCCAACTTGGGAAATTGATTTTTACATCACATGCATTAGCAAGTGCATCTGGATCTATAATATCACCTCCTTATGAGAATTACACCAATGTTCTTATGGTGAAGTCCACAACACCAAAGAAAAACCAGTGACCTAGTGCTAAAAATAACAAGAAAAATAAGCAAAAGAATCAAACTGCTCCAGAGACTGAAATGAACCCACCTAATCAGGCAGGGGGCATGTCTAAGCATCGTCATAAGATTAAGTTCCCTTGTAAGATATATCAAGTTGAACATTTAACTCATGAGTACCCTCGAATGCATGAATTTCATAGGCTTCTTGCACCACCACCTGCTACCCAACAACTTTTTGTTTTAGCACATCCATTCCCTGCACAAACTGAACAACAAATGGTTGCACAACCTCCTGCACCTCCACAAGGGGGCAATGAGGGGTCGGCTCATAATTCATTTTTCATTATGTGCCAAGAGAATACCAATGTGACCAGACCAGCTAAATGCTATGATCTTCTTGAGATGATTTCTTCTTTTAAGGACTCAATAACTCCACCTCCTTCCACTAGACCTCTTACATTAGATAATATTGTGCAACCAATTTACCACCCACTTAAGGGTGTCATTTTTAAGATGTCACATAATCCATCTAACTGGGATACACAAAACTAGAGTATTGTTGAAGATCTAGCCCAAGCTCCCTGTGCCATGTCTGTCATGGAGGTCTTGCAAAGTTTTCCTAAAAAATGAAAGGCTTTGTTTTCTGTGATCGATGGAGTGGAACCCTTAGACTCGAATCTTATCACCTTTAATGTTTACAAGGTTGTCATTTGAATTTCCCACCAGATTTCCTTTCAGATCATCATGCATGTTTTCCATAGGAATTTCCACCGCACTTTGGTGGATGAAGTCTCTTCCACTTGTGTCATGTCAGAATCATGTGGGAACGCCCTCGACTCTCTGACGCTCACTAGGTATAAAACCACTCTTCATGCATTTGATGGACATAGTTTCATACCGAAGGGAGTTCTTCCCAAATTTTCCATAGATTTAGGTGGAAAAACTATCTATATCAATGTTGAAGTCATCAATGCTACTTTATATTATAACCTGCTCCTTGGTAATAGTTGGTTTTATGCCATGACCAAAATTTTCTTGTATGTATTCTATGTGCTTTTATTTCCTAAAGAAGGAAATATTGTTACAGTTGATAAAATTGATTATTATTTTACATCGGCCCAAATTTCCACTATGGGGACCTCAGTTCCACTTGTGGGAGACAACCCTAGCTCATATTAGAGTGTCAGTGTGGGCTTGTTTAAAATATCATCTCTTATTAGGGTATTTCCTCAATTTCCATTGTTTGGCATTCATCCTTAATCCTTTTCTAAATATCCTATGCATATGATCTCTTTTGATACCTATGGACCCCATAGTCTTCTTGATCCTTGGGTGGTGTCTCCTGATCTTATGGAATTTGATCAAGCTAGTGAACATCCTCAACCACCTGTTGTGGAAAATATTGCCTCTCTGATAGCCCTGTGAGTACCTATTGATGTTGGTCTGAAACTCCATCACAATATGGAATATGACCACGTTCCTTTTCCCACATGAGTCATACCTCCTCATGTGCCACATGACTCCCTCGATGAAAAACCTCCCCGACTAGTCAACATGAAGGTCATGGACTTACCCATTATTAATCATAGGGATTATATGCCTTTTCTTGCCTCTAGTCTCCATGATTTTGAACAAGTAGAGCTTGGAAACATAAATCTTGGAACGATTCAGGGATGCACAAAATTTACCTTCCTTAGAAGTTCCACCCCTGGACCAAGTCAATTCTTGGGCTTCTACTACTAAAATTGCCAACGAATCTCCCATTTCATTACCACCTAGTGAAGAGCATCCTGTATCCCTTGTATGTCTTGATCCTCTTTTGTGTCCTCAGTTTAATTTCAAGAGTGCGACTATGGTAAAATGTCCCTAGCATGGTCAACCTTTCTGGATTGAGAAGTTTGAATTCCTTTGTAATGGCCCCAAATTGACAAGCCATATGGTCTCCTCACCCTCCATGAGTTCCTGTATCGCAACACTTGGCCTATTTCCAGTTATGAGCACACCTTAGCATGGCCTATTGGATTGTGGTGTGCATGTACATGCTGTGCATAGGAGTGTTAAAATTTATTTATTTTTTGGTTTGTTGTGTGATGCGAGTATTTTTCATGCCCTATTTATGCCAAAAATACAACAACAAAAAAAATATATGGTCTTGTTTTTACCTCATCCATGTTTATTTATTTCATTATGTGATTTAACCATGGGTTTATTATTTCTGAATGGTTTTTACAAGAAAGAGTGTTGCTTTTATTGTGACATCCATTAGACCTTAGGTGTGTTTCTTTTAAACCTGGAATATAAGCGCATGTCACATTTTTTGTGCCTTACGTTTGACCCTGTCAATTTGCGAATTTATCCAATATTCTTTATGCGCATCATAGCTTGGAAGTACATCCTACCTATTTATGGATTCCATACTCTAGCATCTTTTTATCATCTTCATATCCATGCAATAATTTGTATTCTGGTTTTTGGAATCCCTCCTTCTGACCCACCATGACCTAGAATTTGAGCCTGATGTCCTCTTCATCATCATATTTCCCTAGGAGGATTCCACTACTTGATCCCTTTTGCTTGCCACTTTTTATTAGCCTATTTTTACATGATGAGCCTTGGTTTCTTCATTCCATGATCATCATCTACCTATCCTACAATTCTCTTTCCTTTTTTTGTTTTTCCTTTTATTGGAGCAACCGCTGCGATGAGTGGTCTTATTATCCACCCTATTGTCCTATTTATGTCATGAGTAGTTCCACCATTACCGAAAAAAAATTCTATATCACTCGTTCCTCTAGGAGGAGTTTCCTTTAATCTCTTTTTAGACTCCTTAATTTAGAAAATATTGTCAAGTGAGCTTGTCTCCTTCACACTCATTAAATTAATTGAAGAGATGCTTATTTAATATAAGTTTAACCCATTTCTAGGCTGAGTATACTAGCTACATAAAAGGAATACTCTAGTCTACCATGGATAGAAGGTTCTCCCTTGTATTGTTTTGTCTCTTTTTTCGGCTAGGGGGAATAAACGTACAAAAAATTAACCTTAAAAAGAGAAAGGGAAGGGAAAATTCATCTCCATTAGTCATAAAAATGGCAACATCAATCATGTCACCCTTGAACATGGCACCTATCTACATCATTATCTCATAGTTGTGTTTTAGCTTTCCTAGGATTCATACGATACATATGATTTAGTCCAATCCTCTGACTAGTTACTCTTCCAATAATATGGAGCATGCTCCAATGCCTCCTGCATTGTTTCATGATATCACGTGGTGCTCATTAGTCATGATGCCAAGTCAGTCTTGTGTTGTGTTGTTATATGTTCAAGGGAAGTCTCAACCTTTGCTAGCTATCTGCAATAGCATGTCAACATTTTTAAGTCTGCCATCCCTATGTTATTTGTACTTAATCACTTAATTACTTCATCCATACATCACATCATCATGGTTTGTTCTATTTCGATTGATGATGGATACATTAAGACCCCCCTTCAATAGATTTTATCCTGTAGACTTCAACTCATTATCCAAAAGCTTGATCTAGGAACCAGTAGTAACTTGGAGCTTGCATCCCTCGGTGGGAGGATTCCTCGTAATCGATAGTGGGTTTAAATCATTGACTCCTAATCGATTGAGTTCACTAGTTTTTGAAATCAGCTCATTTATTCACACTTAGTGGACTGTATTAGGTACCTTGGGGTCCATTTTCCTCACTGGTGGATTCCCTCTCGTATGTTACTTGTTTACCTCATTGACTAGTAATCAGGTGATTTTTATCATGTTTGACCTTAGAACATATATTCTCATGTCATAGATTCCTACCATCGGGGTTATGTCGAAGACCCAAGTATAGGGACAATTCACTCTTATACGAAACCCTCCCTAGGTTATGTTGGATCTATGTATCATTTATGTACTTTGAGGGCTATTCTGGGGCACATATTTGTCTATCATGTGTCCATAGTCCTAATGATGTATACTGTGACATAGATCCACATTGTAATTGCTTTTGGTTATGCTCTATCGGATGAGTCACATGGATCCATTATGTATTTATTCATGGCCATGTTATATCATTTCATGTCGTGGATCTATAGTGTATGTTTTGGCGGCCATGTTCAATATCTCTTTATGATAGAGCATGGGTATGCTCACCTCAAGGAAGTTATCAGCAAAATTGAGACTTTAGCATTTGGTACCTTCTAATCTGATTTCCTGGCTTTGTCTCCTTGCTCTTATTTTGACCTCTAAGCTTTATTATAATGCATTTCATCCATCAGTTACTCTTTTGAGCTCATGCACTAAGGGGCATCTTTTATCAGTCTATTTTCCCCATAGGGTTAGTCCTCTTGAGTCATTATGTTGTTGACCTTTTATGTTGTAATCCTAGCCACTCATTTTCCCAAATTTTATCCCCAAACACATGCATCTCAGCTTGTGAGTGAAGTTGGAACCATCCAACCACATAGAAGACACTTTGTTCATGTGGTTATGACCAATATTTCATAGTATTATCCATGTGGTTGGGGGACTTTCTCTAGAGACTTATGGTTCCTAGGAGGTTAGTTAGAATCATGTTCTTATCCCATATATTTGAACTATCTAGGACACATCACTGAGAATATTCTCTAACTTCTCTTCGTCCTAGGTGTCTACATTCATCCTCTTGGGATTTTTCCTCTTCCTATTTATATTGGGCCATTTTAGAGGGTCAGGCTAGAGTTAGAATATGTGAGCCAGAATCCGAGAGTCATAGAAATGTAATGATTTAGTTTTGAGAGCCTCATAATGCTCTAATTTCTTGTTCATTGTAGTGGGGAAACTCTACCAGAAGGAGGATAGGACCACTAAAGTTGAAGGTATATTAATGTATTCTTGTTTATATTGTTAATGAATATTCATGTTCCCTTCTTTTATACCCTAATTTACAGTGATTTATGTTACTGTATTTCTTGATGTCTTGAACTAATGTTCTTCTGCAGAAGGTCAATTGTCATTTTTTTTGTTTTTACTTATGCGTAGGCTTGGGATCATTAGCTAAGAGAGAGATCGCTTGATTGGAGGGAGAGGTTTTTGCATCAGACCCAAAGCCCTTCACCAACCTGCTAGGAGGAAAGGTACTTTCTCAAACCATTGTAGCATTAATAATTACATGGAGACTGCTTGTATGATCATTTGACTTGGATATTTTTATTGTCTTGGGTTAGCCATATTCTTTTGTTGTCTGGTGATCCTAATTAGGCTTAGGATTGTGGAGAAATGGCTCCTTTCATGTAGAATTTACTACAACATGTATATATAGAAACCAACTAAATCTATATAAAAGTAAACTTTGTAGTGTGAGTGCATATATTACCAAAGCATTTCATGTCATTGAGTCATGATTTTGTAAATTTTGGTGTACATGATTAAATATTCATGGGAAACGAAAAGTGATAACAAGAAAATGGAAAAATTTCATGCATACCATAGGAAACAAACTATAAATGAAGCAAACATAAGAATGGTGGGAAACTCATATATTATAAACACTAGTGATAATAACTGGAACATCCAAAGTTACATGGAAAACTCCCCATATATAATAGTACTACACATTATATTTATGTATGGTATTGAAACACTGACAATTCTATGTTAGGTCCCTATGATACTAGTGTAGCATCCTTATTGTTATTGCTAGTGTAGCCCCATTATTTTTATTGTTGTTCCCATGTAGCCCATATATTTTTATTGTTGTGCCCCATAGAAACCCACTATTGTTATTTCATTATTATTGTTATGTAGGCTTTGATTATATTGTGACCCCTTAGACTCCTATATATACAAAGGAGGTATTTTCATTTGTATCATATAAGAATTGTTCATTTATGTAATGTCAAGGAGGTTTACCCCTTGAAGAGGATAATTTTTAAGTCCTTGATCTTTCTTTTATTTTAATTTTTAAGATGGTTTCATAACATTTGGTATCAGAGATTTGGATTCTAGGGTTTCGTTGTTTCAAATAGGACATCATGTAATTTTCGATATAACTTGTTTTCTACGAAGCTTCAGAAGCTAAAATTATTTTCAAGTGAAGAATAAATATTTCTGAACTTTGCGGCAGAATTTAATATCTTGGTTCGCTACATTTTCAGAGATATGGTCCACGGAAGTTAGGGTTTTTTCATGCTCCAAAATTCATTCCCAAACAAGCAACCAAGGGAAAATCGTCACAACTTTCTATTCAAGCATGAGATTGGAATTTCATAAAAAGTGAAAGAAAGAGAACGGAATTTAGTTTCGTGTGTATAATTTTTAGGACCGAAGGCTGAAACAATGACATGTTTCATTACTTACAAGTTCACTCTACTAAACCATTCCATAATCAGGCCATTGTGGGAGATTTGACATAGCATTCTCTTGAAGACTTCAATTTTGGTCTGACTTGTGGTGTTGGAAAGAATACTCAGAGGGATACCACAGGAAGGAATTTCAGACCTTGGAGATCTGAAATTACATAGTTAAAACCAATTAAAGGTCAAGATCCTAAAAGCAAAAAAAGTGTGTATTTTTTTTTTTTAAATTGCATAAATTTTGTTTGAAAAAACAGTTTAAAGAGATTCCAAGGGAATATTGAAGCATATATATCAATATTGGGTTCTAAATTCCTTCGAAACAAAATAATTCTACACCAATTAAGCCCTCAAAAATCTCTACTATGACAGATGAAGATAAATAATTGCAACATGATATATCCAATTGATAAATCTAAAACAAAAGGTTTCAATGGCAGAGCACATTGAAGACTTCCAAAAATTAAATATTAGGGTAATCGATATTCGAGAGGAGAATAGGATTGATGCCTTCATAGGGACTTTAAAATATAACATCCAACATGAGGTTTTCCTTTGGGAACATTATTCATTGGAGAAGGCATTCAAGGTGGCAAGAAAAGTTGAAAGAAAAATTATGGAAAAAAGGAAGTATACCACTCACAAATATAAATATGGAAGTGTTGCTTCTCTTGTTCTTCCACAACCTATAAGGTTGACACCATAATAATTGTAGGAAAAAAGAGAAAAATGGATTTTTTACAGTTGTGATAGAAAATACACTAAAGGTCATAAGTGTGATGAGAATAAATTATTCTACATAGATTGTGAAGAGGAGGAAGAAAATAAACAAGAAACATCAAAAGAGGATGATATAAACTACGAAAATTTTCATGAAGTTCTAGATAGAGCACTGGGTTTTGGGCCTGAAAAGGTGGCTCAAATCTCAAGGATGTTGGCACAAAACTGAGGAATTGGAGCTCTCGCACTAGCATGCAGTGTTATTATTTCATTTATAGCCTCATGGATGTTGGATTTAAGGATTTTGATTGTGTATATGGCTCAAAGAGGTCAAAATTTCAGTGTGACTCATGGGTAAGAGGCCTGAAAGGTTGGGTTACCTCTTGGGTATTGTTGTTGTACAATGTATGTATGTTTTGTTTCTGTTGGTTCCACTTCCTTAAGGTCACCTAGGAGGTTGAATCTCATTATAGTAGCCTCTTGTCACATGTTTACCCTGGATGAAGGTTGATTACTTGGGTAAATGTGGGAAGAGGGTGTTACAGAGTGGTTTCAAAGCATGGTTCAACCCTCGGACTCGATAGGCAATGTGTTGGTCATGCATTCAAGTCAGTTTCATATGTGTCCACTATGCTTGTAGTGCATGTTCTTATTTCATTTTCATTATGTTGATCATGGGTTTAGTGATGTCGCCATGTGAAAGTTGATGGTGTTTTTGTAGGATGTGTCGTCATGAGTGTATGGTTGTATATGCATTTGTTATGCATGTAGGTGTCTATATGTTGTTATGCATGCATTTTCATGGTGAAGGTTGTTATGCATAAGGTCATTATAGGCAATTAGGTCATCATGATGATATTGG
Source organism: Pinus albicaulis (assembly GCA_034641835.2). Lineage (NCBI taxonomy): Eukaryota > Viridiplantae > Streptophyta > Pinopsida > Pinales > Pinaceae > Pinus > Pinus albicaulis. The sequence continues at coordinate 108,124,517 of CM076580.1, read as the reverse complement.
TAAGTGATGATGCTAGTGTGTTGGCTAAGATAGAGCAAGAGATGCAGATCATTAAAGTGACGGTGCAAAAATGGACTTTGGGGTAAGAGAAGATCATCATACAAGTTTCTATGTTTGGCATGAAGGTATGTGATTCATGGTCATTGTAATAATTAGGGTTACTTATATTTTTTTCATTATCTTGGGCATAACCCAACTTGGCCTAGATTTTGGCTAAGACACTACATTTTGGGGGGGTGGGAGCGCAAAGTGGACCACACTGTGAATCATTTTAAATATACCGCATGGTGTCATAGGGCTTTGTGGCGGGTCGATGCCCCTCCTTTTTGTAAATTGCACAATTTTTAAAAGGTTTTGGGTCATAGTTTCTTGTTTTAGGGAGTCCATGGTATTTGGACCATGGCATTTTGACGATGTAACTGTATATGTAAAGGATTTAAATTTCATGTTTAGAGATATGACATTACATATGGTTATGGGAAAGTCTTTGTAGTCCATAGCGAAGGGAAGGCTCTACAAATGAGTGCGTAGATACCTAGGAAGAGTCTGCAGCTTGGGGCACAAACAACCTACAACTTAGTGCACAAGTCGAGACTGGTTGTATTCAAGGATTCATCATAATAAATAATATTTTTTGTGGATGATATTCTCGTGTTCTTATGTGTTTTATGTATATATTTTCTTAATATCTATTTTTTCAAAGCAGTTATTATAGCTGCATGGTATTTCAATGTAGTAATGGTTTATGGATTTATGTGACATTCTTCTAAGATTAATTGAATATGGAAAATTAATTTATGAGTTGTAAGCATACGATAATAGAAAAATAATACATATCCTAGTCCCTCAAGGCTGTAGAAACCTGATTCTTCATCCACCCATAATCACTTCAGATGAGACTGCAATCTGCTTGTAGATCGTTGTCAAAAGGGCCAGGGATCAGGGGTTTATTTGGTGCACAGTACAGTCAGAACTTGGGTCAGCCCAAATCAAGCCAACAAATGGTTTTGTTTTTGGGACTAGGATCTCTTTGAGGGATATGTGGATGTGGCGCTCGTCAAAGAAGGAAATTCAAGATTGGATAGACCTAAAAGAGCGAGAATTTGTAGACCAAGAAAAAATAAATCCTCATCTAACATCCAAAGCATGGTTACAAAAGTATATCTTTACGGATCAATACAAAATATTCTTCTCTTATTTCTTATTGAGATGTACTAGTGGATATCGAGGTTGACTAAAAGGAAGAACTTTTTTAAGGGTGAATAACCTACGGTGTGGACTCTTGAGTTGCTATAGTGACTCAAGAGCATTGCCAATAAGATTTCAAGGGCTGTTGATTTTTGGATTGATAGCATCTTGGGATGATTCATTACTGAGTTCGAAATAGACTCTATTGTGTCCTACAACGAAGCAAAACGACGATTATTCAAAGAAAAATGAGGTAAGTATTTGAAATCTCTGAAAATTTGGATTAAGATGCTTCTATGTGAAAAGGGATTTTTACGGATGCAATCATATTGCTAGTTTAATTATGTTTGGAAGAAGATAAAGTAAATATGAGAAAGAAATAGGCACAACATTAAGTGGAAAGAGATATAGAGTAGATACCAGAGAGAGATCTCAGGGTAAATATCCAAAGACCTATATAGAAACTGATTATAGCCCTCTTTTGAGTGAATTTTAAAGTGAAAGAGAAAAATCCACCTCAGGGTATCTGCGTAGTATCCCCCCTCCCAACCTGAGAGTTCGTCGAAGCCATAATCCCGTAATAACTAGGGTGTTTGTTATTTTCCTGCTCCCCCTTACCCAACTTACCCCCCATACCCATCCCTCTCCTCTGAGAAGAGATATGGTTGATGATATTAATCTACCTATTTTCATAGGAACTAGAATGGAGGATTTGAAATAGTTTTGGTTTTTATGAGAAGCGTTACGCACAATGAAGCAGATCAATGATAAGAATATAAAGAAGGTGCAACTCATTACAACATTGCGCAATACAAAATTGACATGGTATATGAAGTATTCAACTAATCATAACAAAACATTTGAAAATATTAAAACAACACTAATAGAGAGTTTAAGAAATCAATCTCTCAGTCGCGGTGCATCATTGAGTTGAAAGAAATAAAAATGAAACCTATTGAATATGTTTGAGAGTTAGATTGGATATATAAGCTGCTATTGGATTAGGTAAGCTTTGACATAGCTCTGCAATAACATCAAGAATAGCTTATAGTTTCATTGTTACCGCATATTAGATTACCATTGACGCAAAAAAAATATAGGAACTCAATCCGAAGCTATGGATATTGCAATGAAATTGGAAGCTTCACCTATAGGAGATACCAATGCAGGTATGCAATAGATTCAAAATCAGTTGGAAATTCTCACCCTACATATACAAGATATCAATAAAATCAAGGAAGTTAGAGAAGAAGTGTGGTGTACGAAGTGCAGATCGGAGGGCCATTCTAAGGAACAGTGCCCTATCTTCAGGGATTACATGGATGGTGGAGCATCTAATCCCTTGAATGTAAGATCTAGCTCGTGGTACGAAATATGAAGGCTATAGCCCAACATCGCTCATAAGACTGATTTTTGTTGTAGAAATATGTGAAAACCCCAAGGAATATATATTGAAAGTTCTATAAATCAGTATGACATGATGAGAACAAATTATCGGGCTTATGACTTAATGATGGAGCACAATGCTTACTTATAGAATGCAAGAAAAATAGCATGGAAATGAGGACAATGGACAACACGATGGTTAAGGAGGTTATCAAGGAAGAGGTTGAGGTGGTGAAGCTAGTCGAGGATGTGAACATATCATTTTATATAACTCCAGCCAGCCAGATCATTTTGTAAGAGACTACTAGAACCACACAACGACGAGTAAGTACTGTAAATCCTTTGACCATATAATTGAAGAATTTATTGTACTTATGGTGAATATGCAAGAAAAAAGGAACCAACATCCAACACAAAATATTAAAATGATGATTGTTTAAAGGAGGACTGATGAACCTGAAGTTAATATTGTCACTAGAAGTGGAGCTACGACTGGTAGTGATAAGGTGGATGAAAATAAGGTATCTGAAGGTGCATGGGTTAGAAACAATGTTGAGAAATATCTTATTTTTGATAATAATAAATAGAGAAATATTTATGGAAGTAAAATTTTTTTTTATGGATGTTGGAGCTTTGACCTCTAGTGCACAAAAAAATTTCGATTAGAGAAGTAACTGTGGTGAGTCATCAAATTCAATGCAGAACCGAGCTCCAACATAGGATCGAGCTTCATCACAAGAATAGGATGTGGTAAGACAAGTAAGTAATTTAAGGTATTTTCTACAAACTTGTATGAAATTTTTAAGGGATCAAAAGGCTGTAGAAGGGCTGCAGGTGTTGATAGATTTATATGCATCAAAAGCAACACCATAAAGTGAGATGCGCACAGTCAATTATTTGCATCGATAATAGAGAAATGGAAGAGAAATGAGGCTTAGTGTGCAGATAAGAGAATATGAGATGGATCAAGTTATTATTGATCTGGGATTTGACGTTAATGTATTGATGAAACATACATGGGAATGGATGGGTAAGTCAAAGTTACAGTGGTCACCTATTCAGTTAAGGGTGGAAAATCAACAAAAGATCATCTGTATGGGAAGACTACCAGGTGTCACAGTGGATATTGAAGGAGTGTGCACTAATGTTGATTTTGATGTCATAGATATCATTGATGAAAATAACCCTTATCCTACATTTCTTGGAATATTTTACTGGGAATTTTCCAATATGGCCATAATTAATATGAAGAATAGATAAATGATATTTGAGGGGAACAATGTCAGGGTGATTGTTCCATTGGATCCATTGGAAGGAGAAAAATACAAAGAACCAGTCAAAGAAGAATAATGTGCAATAGACCTAGACAACATTTATCAAATGATAGCGAAGGAACAATATTGGATTAAACCTAATGTAGAAGACAAGTTGAGTTTGGAGCATGACAGTTCTTGTACCTCATATTCAGAAGAAGAGTTGTAAAACTGGAAAAATAGGCTCCATGAAGTATCCACGAGGCGATGTTTAAGAATTACCAAATCAGTTCGTTGTATCATGTTTGAGGTATGTGACTTGCCTTCTTATGATGGAATAGGAGATTTGAATTATTTTATTAATGATTATGAAGAACAAATTCCAGAAAATTAAAGGTTGTTAGCCTTGGATATAGCCCTGAAAACTATTCCTGCTAGATGGTGGAATGCACACAAGAACAATATAAGAGGATGAAAGGAATGTTGAATATTGATGTGGATAAGGTTTGGATAGATAAAGACAGTAATGGACATAAAATATGATGGTCAAACAAGTCCTAGGAAGCATATCTAGCCATGCACTTCGGCATGGGAAGGAGTTCCATAGCAGAAGTAGATGCATGATTTCATTCATACATTAGAGACAATCCCTGGTACCTAGAAACGAAGCTTCAACATGTTACCGTGAATTGGGTAGACATGGTTGATGGCTTCATATTAACATTCAACTTTGAGGACAATTTCCCATACATAGATTTGGTCCTTCAGACAGTGAAGAAGAAAATATTTGAGAATGTAACCTCACTGACATGGAAACAACCTAATTGGGCTGCGCAGATAGAAAATGCTATAATTCTTGCCATGCTATTGCATATGGAGAATAAGGTCCTCGAAGAAAATCAACATACAAAGTCATAAGTATACTTTGAATTCAACTGGACTGAGATAAAGATACTGGATATAACGAAGCCAATGAATACTAATAAGGTAAATATAGGATCAAAAAAGGAACCCAAGTTTGCAACTATTGGGAAATTCTTTTGTGATGAAGGCGATTAAACAGAAATTCCCAGAGTTACTTCATAGATATCAAAGTATTTCCTACTAATTTTTGAAATGAAGACATAACAGGAAGTCTAGAGGATTCATGAAGATTCCTCACAAAATTATTGCAAAGCTAGTCAAACAAATACCTTATAGACTGAACCCGAAGTATAAGGAGAAAGTTAAAGTAGAACTTCATAAGATGGTAGCAACAGGAATTATTGAACCTATAGAAGAATCGTAATGGTTGAGTCCTATGTTGGTCCAAGAGAAGAAGACTCAAGGAGAAATTAGGATCTATGTTGATTTGAGAAAGTTGAATGATGCATGTCTACATGATCCCTTCCCTACCCCTTTCATAGATGAAGTGTTGGACAATGTAGGAGGTTAGGAAGATTACACATTTACAGATGTATTCTCAGGTTATCATTAGATTAGGATTGCACCTAAAGATCAGTATAAGACCACATTTACTACAGAATGGGGCTCATATCAATACACAGTAATGCCTTTTGGATCAAAAAATTCCCCTGCTATATTTTCTAGGGTGGCGGTCATAGCTTTTAAGGAATACATCCACAAGTTTTTAGAGGTATATTTTGATGATTGGACAGTATTTGGATTGTTGAGAAAACATGTTGGGAGTTTAAGAATTATGCTCAACACATGTGAACATCATTAGATTTAATAAGTGCATATTTTGTGCCTTATTTGGCATATTATTGGGACATATTGTTGGAAAGCAAGGACTAATGGTGGACCTTTGCTAATATTGCTATATTTTCTATCTAGCCTCCATTAAATATAATAAGACAGATTTGCACTACATAGGGACATATTGGGTATTACAGGAAGTTCATCAAGGATTATATGCAGATCATTGTGCATATGGAGAAATTGTTGAAGAAGGATGCAACCTTTCAGTGGAATGAATAATGTCAGAAGATCCTCAACATATTAAAAAAAATGGTAGATTCACCTATACTAGTCTTCCCAGATTGGAACAAGGAATTTATGTCCATGTAGATAATTCTTTTATAGCTTTGGGACTGGTATTGGCACAACCTAGTGAAGGAGAGATTGATCATCCTATAGCTTTTGCAAGTAGGAATTTATATAAATCATAAAATAATTACACCACTACAGAAAGGGAAGGACTGGCCATAGTGTATGCTTTGAAGAAGTTTAGACATTACTTTCTGGGGTCACACTTTAAGATGCTTACAGATCGCTATGCACTTAAGTATTTAGTTAATAAGCATGTCTTGGGAAGAAATATTTGAATATAGTTTTTGTTATTCCAGGAATATGACTTTGAGATCATTGTTAAACCAAGGAGGCTAAATGTAGGACCTAACCACCTGTCAAGACTAGAAACAGGGGAAGAACCAACCAACATAGAAGATAATCTCCCTGGTGCACAGTTATTTGCAATCAAAGTGGTGGATGACCATTTTGTGGATATCATTCTATTTTTTGCCAGAGGAATGGATACTTCAGAGTATACTTTGCGGCAGAAGAAATAAATGGTGGTTAAGTGATCTAGGTGGATATTGGTGGCCACCCGCCTATTCCACTTGGGGCCCCACCATTGTCTCTTTCAGTTTTTTTCAAAACTTACTATTTTTAGTATTTTTTCGGGTCCTGAACTTCCGGAGCCATTTTGAAGCCCCAAATGGAGATAGTATGCCGAAGTTACGTCCCCGGGAAGTTGAAACACCAATTTACCCAAACGGGACCCATAGTTTTGTCACTTCATCTCCTAGGGTTAGGTTTTTGGACGTTTAGAATTCTCCATTGTTTCTCCATAATAAATAGGCCCTCGATCCTCATTGTAATATAGTTCAGAGGTCTGTAGTCGCCACATATCTTCTCATAGATTCACTACCAGTACCCTAGCTATTTTATTTCCATCATGTTTGTAAGCATATTTCTGTGATTTGATATTAATGAAATGCAACCTTATTTCTGTTGTATTTATATGTTTATGGTTATTTTTGTATTCTGTTGTGTTCCTTCATAAATCTGGATCAGTGGTATCAGAGTGGTCTACTTTTTCTCAATCCTTCTTCGCATATCCCCAACGAGGTCGAGGTATAAGGAGTTAGGGCTCGATCTGGTGGAACCTTTGCAAGATCAACCTCGTAAACCCCAACAAACGCCCATGGGGGATGAAAATAAAGATGAGGGAGTAGGAGATCCTATAAAAATATTGGTCGAGTAGGCCCTCGAAAAACAAAGGAACGTGATGATGGATAAATTTTCCTAGATCCTTCAACGACTGCCCATCGGCGGCGCATCTGCATCCAACAGCCACTATGGAGGTGCAACTCCCTTTAAGGTACAAGTAAAATTTGACATTCCCATATTTGAGGGTCAAATAGATGCAGATGTTGTAGATAAATGGTTGAATCTATTAGAAGGATATTTCTCGGTTCATGAATTTTCTGACCGAGAGAAGATTATTTTTGCACTCCTCAAAACTACCCTCCATGTCAAGGACTGGTGGGAAACCTACTGTGAGAAAAAGGACGAGACAGAACCCTCTCTATTCTCAGTCGTACCCACTTGGAATTCTTTCCGAGATGCCATCAAGGAACAATACTATCTCGTGGGGAGCTATGAGGACAAGTACATACAATGGACCATGCTGCGGCAACAAAGGGATCAATATGTGCATGAGCTAACGAATTTGTTCCATACCCTGCGAAAAAAGTTGGGTATCAAAGATTCAGAGAAGCATTTGGTGCTAAAGTATCGTGGTTGTCTGCACAGATACATTTAGGAGAAAATGGAGTTCCTCGACATCTCCTCGCTTGGTACGACATACCGGTATGCTGCCAATATTGAGCAGAAATTCAAACAGAAGAAGCGAGACTTTGGATCTGTGAATCAAAAGCAAGGGAAAGGTGCCCCAAAACTGTAGAGAAAAGGACAAAGCCAAGGCATGGTGGCCCAAGACAACCTACCAAAGACACAAGCAAAGAAAAACACCGCAAAGCCAAAGAAGGACACGGGAAAGTGGTGTGAGTTCCATAAGAGCTCCACTCACAACACAAGTAAGTATCAGGCCAAGCAGTCGCTGGTGGTCGAGATGAGGGATTTTGAATCAGATGCATGCTCCAACTCTTAATCAAAACCTGACAAGGTGGATGAAAAAGGGAAGCAGATTATTGATGCAGAGCCCAACGCCACTGTTGCCACTATGAAGATCCAGAAGGAGGAACTAGAAGACCCAGAGGAGGCAGAGCATCTCTTCCACTCCTAGATGTGGGTAAAGGGTTCCCCACTATGGTTCATTGTCAACAATGGGAGCCAAAATAACCTCATTTCAGCAGATGTCATGAAGCGGTTTGGCTTGCCTACCACAGTGCACCCACAACCATACACCATCAGGTGGCTTCACCAAGGACAGAATATCTACGTCAGCCAACAGTGTCGCCTTCCCTATAGCATCAACCCCTTCACGGATGAGGTATTGTGTGACATTGCTCCTATTGATGTTTCTGATGTATTATTAGGCCAACCATACTTGTGGAAGCGACTTTCTGTGTATGAGTCCCAGCCTCGCACTTTTATTGTTACTTTGGGAAATAAATTGTATAGGATACCAGAGGTACCACCGCCTCCCACTATTTCTTTGGTTACTGCAAAACAGTGTAGTAAGTTCATTTCCCAAACCAAGAAATTTGTTTTCCTGATGATCCACCCCCTGGGAAAGAAGAATATTGTGGCCACGACCTCCAAACATGGCTCCTCTACACAAAAACAACAAATAGACAAGGTTGTGGAGGAGTACGGGGACATCTTCACCTCACCCACAGGGGTGCCTCTACACTGTCAGGTCAAGCACCCCATTGACCTGACCCCAGGTGTGCCGCTACCGAATGGACCGATATATAGGCACTCTATTCTGGAGAATTATGAAATCAAGAGGCAGATTCAGGAGCTTTTGCAGAAAGGTCACATCTGGCCAAGTTCATCGCCCTGTGGGAGCCCGATCATGTTGGTATAGAAGAAGGATGGGACTTGGAGACTCTGTATTGATTATCGGGTGTTGAACAAGATCATTGTCCGGAATAGGTACCCAATCCCACAGATTGATGACCTTCTAGACCAACTCAAAGGAAAAAAATATTTCAGCAAGATCGACTTGAATTCTGGGTATCACCAGGTACCAATCGAACCCTCTGATGTGTGGAAGACTACCTTCAAAGCTAAGGAGGGCCTTTTCGAATGGCTCGTCATGCCTTTTGGATTGAAAAATTCTCCCGCAACCTGCATGAGGTTTATGGACTACATCTTGCATCCATTCACCAACTCATTTTTAGTGGTATACTTGGACGACATTCTGATCTTCAGCCAGACTTGGGAAGAGCACCTCCACCACATCCGAGAAGTCCTCCAAACACTGTGGCAACACAAGTTTTGTGCCAATTTGGAGAAGTGAACTTTTGGCATGACCCAGGTTCAATATCTGGGATACATTATTGATGAAAGAGGGGTGCATGTGGATCTAGCCAAGATCCAAGTCATTCGAGAGTGGACAGCCTCAACCACCCTAACAGAGCTTCGTAGATTTCTAGGTCTTGCTAATTTCTACCTTAGGTTCATGTTTGGATTCTCTCATATCACTTGGCCCTTGAGTCAAGTCACCAAGGGAAGAGCGAAAGAAAAATTCTGTTGGTCGAAATCTCAACAGAAGGTGTTCGTAGAATTGAAACATCGCCTCTGTTCTGCCCCAGTGCTCACATGACCAGACTTGCAACAACCATTTGAAATTGAGACATATGCCTTTGACTATGCTATAGGGGAAGTTCTTACTCAACAGGGGCATCCAGTGGCATATCACAGTGAGAAATTATCCAACACAGTTCAAAAGTATCCCACTTATGACAAAGAAATGTATTCCATTGTGCAGGCTTGTCGAAAATGGAAGCATTACATTTTGGGGAAGGAGACAATCATCCATGCATACCAATGACTCCTTCAGTTCATACAGACACAAGGGAAGTTGCAAAACGATCGCCATCAGAAGTGGTCCACATATCTGCAAAAATTTCATTTGAACATCAAGTACAAGAAGGGTAGCACCAATAATGTTGCAGATTGCCTCAGCCAACCACCGATCATGGCCATAACCACCATTCTCAACTCTTATGGGCATGAGACTTCTGATTGGCCGCTTCTCTACATGAGCGATCCAGAATTCAGCTACACATACAAGGCACTCTTGGGGGGTATGCAAGTTCCAAATTTTCACCTCCAAGATGCACTATTATGTCACCTGGGACACCTTTGTGTTCCTTCAAGAGAGCGTGCCAAGATGATATGGGAAGCGCACTACAGTCAAGTCACTGGGCATTTTTGGGTCGAGAAAATAGTGGCAGTACTACAGAAGTATTTCTATTGGTTGAACCTTCGACAGGATGTCGGGAAGTACATCAGATCCTGCACTGCTTGCGCCATTGCCAAACTAACCATCAAGAAGCAAGGGATTTATACTCCGCTACCTACCCCTAGTCGACCATGGGAATCCATCTCCATGGATTACATGTCAGGCCTTCCTTCTACTAATCATGGAAATGACTGTGCTTTTTTGTTCGTCGATAGATTCTCAAAGATGCCCATTATGGCGGCCTGCAAGAAGAATATCACAGCAGAAGCCACTGCTAAACTCTTCTTTGAACGAGTGTGGGTGCACTTTGGGATCCCACAGTCTATCATATCAGATCGTGACAACAGGTTCCTCAACACATTTTGGTCCAGCCTCTGGTCAATGTTGGACACCAAGCTCACCAAGTCCACAGCTTTCCATCCCCAAACTTATGGCCAGATAGAGGTCGTCAACAGGATGATTGTACACATTCTACGCAAGTACAATTCAAATCATCAACACACATGGGATGAGAGCCTTCCATATGTACAACACAGTTATAACCGAGCTCTCCACAGCTCAACCGGCCATAACCCCTTTCAGGTGAGCTTGGGATACCAACCACTATGTCCCATTGACATAGCCATGCCATTTGTAGCTACTCAGGCTGATTTGACTCATGTCCAGTCTGAAGTTGACAAAGAAAACAACTTCATCGAGTGCATTCAGCGCATCTTCCAATAGGCTCATGACATATTGGACAGAGCCAATGCTAAGTACAAGCAACAACATGATCGACATCGGGTGCCACACAACTTCCAGGTGGGTGAAAAAGTGTGGCTACATTTGCAGAAGGAGCGCCTCACTGGACCCCACCGCAAGATTCACCCGCTTCGATATGGGCCATACACCATCACAAAGGCTATGGGAACAATGCCTTCGAGCTCAATATTCCACCATTCCTTGGTCTGCACCGAGTATTCAATGTAGACTGCCTTCGTCCCTACTTACCACCTCTATTGGACACCTCTGACATTGCAGAAGAACTCACACCAAAATATTTAAACCCAGATTGCATGGAACATGCCACCACCGACTGTATCATGGACATGCAAATCAAGTACACTCGTCGACAGAAGATCCAACTGTATCGGGTTGTCAAAGCTGGCCAAATCCTGCACCAAGGCAAGTGGTTCACCAGGGACCAAGTTCAACAGAAGTTTCCTCATCTCATGGAGGAACTCAATTCAATGGGGACCATTGCTTCCTAAGGGGGGAGGAATGATCCAGGTGGATATTGGTGGCCAAGGCCCCACCATTGTCTCTTTCAGTTTTTTTCACAACTTACTATTTTTAGCATTTTTTTGGGTCCTAAACTTCCGGAGCCATTTTGAAGCCCCAAACAGAGATAGTATGCCAAAGTTATGTCCCCGGGAAGTTGAAACACCAATTTACCCAAATGGGGCCCATAGTTTTGGTGCTTCATCTCCTAGGGTTAGGTTTTTAGACGTTTAGAATTATCCATTGTTTCTCCATAATAAATAGGTCCTCAAGCCTCATTGTAATACAGTTCAGAGGTCTGTAGTCACCACATCTCTTCTTAGAGATTCACTACCAACACCCTAGCTATTTTATTTCCGTCATGTTTGTAAGCATATTTCTGTGATTTGATATTAATGAAATGAAGCCTTATTTCCACTATATTTCTATGTTTATGGTTATTTCTGTATTCTGTTGCGTTCCTGCATAAATCTGGATCATTAAGGCAGTTGAATTTTCAATAATAATAGGACACTTATATAAGATGGGATCATAGGAGATACTGCACAGATATATTCTTCAACATGAAAGACAGATGATTCTAGCAGAAGCTCATGGAGGCGCAACTGGTGGACACTATATAGGAAAAGCTACCGCATAGAAGATTTTGAGAGAAGGATTTTCATGGCCTACACCACATAAATATGCCAAGAAGTATTGCATAGCATGTGATGTGTGCCAAATAAAAGGGAAGCCTTCCAGAAGATATGAGATGCCATTGGTACCACAAGTTACATTATAGGCTTTTGATAAGTGGACCATTGATTTTGTTGGACCAATCAACCCACCTGGAAAGAGGATTGGTGCGAGGTACATAATTACAATGACTGATTACTTAACAAGATGGACTAAAGCACAACCAGAAAGGGACTGTAGTGCAGAAACTACATCGAAGTTCATTTTTGAGCACATACGGTATAGATTTGGATGTCCTGAGATTTTGATAAGTAACCAAGGTTCCAACTTCCTTAATAAAACCATTGAAGCATTCACTGAGGATTTCCAAGTCTATCGTCAAAAGAGCACCCCTTATCACCCTCGAGCCGATGGAACAGTGGAAAATTTTAATAATATTTTGGAGAATTAACTTTCCAAGGTATGAAATGTGAATAGAGATGATTGGGACCTTATAATTCCAGGAGTGTTATGGGCTTATAGGACCACATGTAAAAATATGGCAGGTTAGACGCCCTTCATTTTAGTTTATGGGCAAGAATTTGTGCTACCCATGGAGTGCATTGTGACTAGCTTGAGGATTGGGATTTTAAAGATATGGCAGACCCTGATATAATTGAGAAAATAATGTTGTATTTTATTGCTTCGGAGGAATATATATTTGCAGCAGGATTCTATTAGCATGTGCAGAAATAAAGAGAAAAATCCTGCCATGAAAAACATATTAACCAGAAGAAGTTCTAGGTAGGAGACCTTGTTCTACTTTATGATAATCAATTTGTGAATTTTCTAGGAAAATTCAAGATGCATTGGTTGGGAACATACATTATCAAGCATATTATTGATGGATGCGCAGTTCAATTAGCAAAGTTAAATGGATAATTGGTTCAAGGAAGAGTAAATGGCAGCAGATTGAACCTGTACAGGGACAACTCAACCCCTATAGATTCACTCTGAAGAAGAAAGGAGAACAATATTAGTGCCACCTATAGTTGAAAGTGGGAACTGGACTATAAAATACGCTACAAAAATATTTATTACGTGGGAAGCCTCGACGTAAGAAGGCGTGTTCACTATATTGTGGAGTATTTAGAAATTCGCAAGAAGATTTTATGCACTATAGTCCACAGTATGTCGAAGATTAGCCAGAAAAACATAACCGTTAAAAGGGAAAGTTATCATTAAAAGGAGCGGAAGGTTGCATTTATGAGGACAGATGGACTAGATCTAGTAAAAGATATGTAGTTAATGAACACAATCTAAACATGATTTGAGCTAATTATGAGGTTATAAATTCTTGTTATAAAATTTCGTGTCCCACCAAGATTTGGCACTTTGTTGTCCTCAGAACTCGAAAATTGCTAAGTGCAGAGAAGTTGCAGAAGTTGCACTATTGTATGAATACTGAGGATTTAATTTTCATATTCAAAGAGAAGGGTATATAAGGAATCATGGAAGGAGCCGCAACATTGTCTGATACACCCATAACATCAGTTGATATGGCAACAACATCGCCACAAACTAAAAACTGAAGACCACCAGGAGAGAAACCAAGTAAAGAACAGAGAAACAAGAAGAAACAGGACAAGAGACCTGTCAAGCAAGAACCCGAACATGTAAGAGACAACGAGGAAGAAGTAGAGAAGGTGCAAATGGAAATTGTTACACCATTTTTTGGTCATCTAACCTACTATCATTAGATGGACCCAAGTACACCATGTAAGACCAATTTTACCCTAAGTAAAATTGCTTTCACTATGTAAAATAACTTAATAAAACACATTTATTAGGTTGTTTATGGTCTAAACAGAAAAACCCAAAAGGAAATATTAAACAAACCTATATTTGTTTGATTTTCCTCAAGGAATAATTAATTAAACAATAATTTAATTATTATTCCTGGTCATGTTTAACCCAAAACAAAGAAATTGATTAGATAAATCTTTATTTATCTTATTATTTTCTAGGAATAATTATTTAAATCTTATTTAAATAATATTCCTTGTTAAATATGACTAAATCACCCATAAATAATTAAATAAATCATTATTTATTTGATTATATTTCAACCACTTCCTTAAAATAATAAATAAATCATTTATTTATTTATTATTCACAAATAAAGGGATTTGACCCAAGTCAAATACTTTTTCCCTCCAACAAATATAATAAAATATTCCATAAAAGGTGGATCTAGATTTGGTTATTGTTATTTTAATCATGCACCAAGATCTAGAATGACCCAATATTTTGTTATAAATAGGAGGGTTTTTCCTACCATTCTTCACCTTTTGTTGCCTATTAGATCACTCTGGATCTAAACTCTTGGTTTGACTTTGAGCCATTATCATTGTCATATTTTCCATTTTTTGCTGTGTGAACTCCCTTTGAGTTCTATCTTTGTCTGGGTTTTCTACACCAACAAGAGAGAGAAATGCTAGATCTGAAGTGCTGAGGACTTCCAAGAACCCATCCCATTGAGGAGAATTGGAAACTCCTTCTTGTTTTCCTCCCAGGTGCCCTTAATACAAAAATTCTTTCAAAAATATTGTTCTTGTCTTGTCTATTGGATATATGGAGAAAAACCTTGTTTTTACTGCTTAATGTCTTTTTATGCATAGATCTGGTTTTTGCAGCACTTGTCTTGATCAACTAACTGTAGATCTGAAGATATTGGCAGCCATATTTGATGTTAGGGCTATTAGTTATGCGTAGCTAAAGTAGTCTTTTTTCGTACACTTTGACAAAAGATTCATACTAACATAAATAGAGGGTAAAAAATTTCCTTCACCTATCCCACTATAAATTGAACCTATAAAACCGGATGCAAAACCCATAAAATATCCAAAGGATGAGAAGTATGGAACCGTTCCACCCCTGTTTCCAGAGTTAGTACAATTTCCTAGAGAAATTCTTAGAAAATATCCGTAGCTCAAGTTTTTAGATTCCGATTTCAATGACAGGAAGAAATATACATAGTTTGAACCATGAATCTATCTAAAGCAGGAACATTACCTTGACAGCGGTGTGATAAGGTTGGAACCGTAGTAGTGGGTGGTTGGATTAATGCGATCGGATATATTGAACATGATGAATGTGCTGCACTTCAGCAGAAGTCCCACAAACACAACTTGTTTAAGAAAATTTCTTGTGTTGGTTCAAGATGGATTACTTTGGATAGGAAAGAGGATCCTTATTGACGAAATGTTGATATGGAGAATCACGAGACTTCCATATCAAGGACTTAACCGCACAAAATAATTTGTAGGAAAAGACCATGATAAAGCAATAACTGAAAGAATAAAGAAGATGTTTGGATTGAAAAAAGGGAAGCGAGGATATGACATCAAATAAATTAATGATCAGGGATTTCACTTCATGGCACACATACTAGCAAGGAAGATCATGAGAAATTTACGAGCCAATGAAGTCCATGCAACCGTAGTTTCACTAGCTGCAAAGTGTGCCAACGGGGTTTAGTACAACTGGGCCATGTACCTTTGAAAGGAGTTTATGGATGAATGCTGCAAGGTTCAGGAGAAAGGTACTACATTTCATTATGCATGATTTATTTTGATAATAGTAATGATGGCATTGGAGAGAGCCAGGGGAGTTGCAATTTCCTTTGTTAGCTTTAGACGTGTGTGAAGCCGCTTTGTATGTCTTGCTATGGTATGCCAATCAACCATCATGAGCACAGTAAAATAGAGTTTTTTTTGTACTATATCATATGGATTACATATGTTGGTGAACCAACACCTTTTCTTGTCACCAAGGCTATACCAAAAATATCAATCTATCGTGAAGTTCAAGGCTGATTTCCAAAAAATCTACATATAAGCGCGCAAGGATGCGACAAAGACATGGTATCCCTTACCATATTTGGTAACAGAATATGATATATTTTCACAAGAACAATAGTGGTCCACAGAATGGATGATTACACCAAATATAAAGGCAAGAGATAGTTTAATAGAGGAGGAAACATTGCAGCATGGAGAACCAAGTGGAAAGGATAAGCACAAGGAAGAGGAAGAGGAAGAACATGAAGAGAATCATGACAAGGGTCATCAGGATCCTCTTGGAGGATATGAGCACAACAAAGAGCCTAAAAAGACTAAGACAGACCCTTCCATCATAGAGAAGAGGAAGGTAGGTGTCGAAGCTTCCAAGAAACCCAAAAAGAAGCAAAAGGCAGATAAATCAAAGGATGTAATGACATTGGTACTTACTAATGGGGACCTGGATCAGATTGGGGATAGAGTACAGGAAGCTACGATAGAGTCATGGAACATGATAAAGGATCACTATGATTCACTTATCACAGGTTTCGAGGAGAAAATTGTAGAGTTAAGGATACTGGCACAGAAAACCATATAACCATCATAGACAAAGGAAAGGCTTCAGGAAGAAAGATTAATAGATCCCACACTTAGGGTGCAATTAATGCAGATACCTGCCTGAGCCCTACAGTTTGACTCCATCGAAGTAAAGCAGCAGCCAAAAGGATGAAAGTATGTGAACATGAAAATCACAGTTCTACCATTGCAAATATTGTACGAGTTGCACTAAGGAATCATAGATGAGCTAAAGTAGCGAGAACAACTCACTTCAAAATTGAACATTTCGGCAAAATAAGAGAAAGCTTCGTTGAAGCAACAATTCGACCAGGCCATCCAGGAGAAGGATGAGGCAATGCAACAATAGCAGAAGTTGAAAGAGGTGGTCAAAGCCACATGCCGAGAAGTTTTGAACATCAATGTTCAAGAATAGGAATCACTGGAGGGCAAGTTCGAGAAACTCGGCATTACTGTAAAGAGATACAAGGAGAAAATCATGAAAGTGAAATTTTCATATGAGAAGAATATCAGTGAGCTGTAGATGAAGCTACATCCAACCACGCCACTGGAAGTACGAAAGTAGAGGGAGACCAGCCTGAAGGCTGCATTGGCCAGTATCTTCGCAGTAGTGGCAGAGTGTGGGAAGTTGTTGGATGACACTTTATATATTTTTACTTTGCTCCAGGAAGATCCAAATGTGTAAAAGTTAGAAGAAGAATTTCAGAAGAAACAAAAGAATTTGGAGGAGATTCAGACAATTGTGAAGACCTTACCAATCTTATATAAGTTCACCAAGATAAATCAAGGAAATACACTATAGAAGAAAATAGAGGAGCTACGAAAAGAGAGCAGGTTTTGATAGAGATAACTCAGCTGTGGCAAGATGAAGCTCTCCAACTATCTCAGAAAGTGGATGGGAAGCTTCAAGAGCATCAACAAAGAGAAGAGGCAGTGTTGCAGAAGACTATAGGGCTAGGGATAGAAGCAGTGTTGGAATAAGTGCGCACTAAAGAAAATCATATCGCAGAGATCCTATAGCAATTTAACAAGGCCTACAGCATCATAGCAAAAAATCATAGGAAAAGCAGTTGAGTGACTCGGGATGAGTCACATGTGAGTGTTGGGGGCTTGTTGGGCGCAACCCAAATTGGCCTAGATTTTGGCTAAGACTCCACATTTTCAGGGTGGAGTGTGAAGTGGACCATGCAACAGAACACGAAGTGGACCACGCAGTGAAGAATTTTAAATATACTGCGTGGTGTCATAGGGTCTTCAGGGCAGGTTGATGCCCCTCCTTTTTGTAAAGCTCACAATTAAGTGGTTTTTGGGTCATATTTTCTTGTTTTAGGGAGTCCATGGTATTTGGACCATGGTATTTTGACGATGTAATTGTATATATAAAGGATTTAAATGATATGTTTAGATATATGGCATGATAGATGGTTATGGGAAATTCTTTGTAATTTGTAGTGAAGGGAAGGCTCTGCAGCTGAGTGCACAGAGACCTGCGAAGATTCTACAGTTGAGTGCGTACAGACCTGCGAAGAGTCTGCAGCTTGGTGCGCAGAAAGATTGCAGCTTAGTGCGTAGGTCGAGATTGGTTGTATTCAAGGATTCATCATAATAAAGAAGTATTTTTTTGGATGATATTCTAATGTTCTTATGTGTTTTCTATATATATTTTCTTAATTTCTATTGTTGCGGAGTATTTATTACAGTTTCATGTTATGTCAGCGCAGTAATGGTTTATGGATTTATGTGACATGTTTTTGAGATTAATTTAATGTGGTGAAGTAATTTATGAGTTGTAAGCATAAGATAATAGAAAATTACCACATCTCCCAGTCCCTCAAAATTATAGAAACCTGGTTCTGCATCTACCCATAGTCACTTTGGGTGAGACTACGATCTTCTTGTAGGTTGTTGCCAAAATGGCCAGTGATCAGGTTTTTTTTTGGTACATAGTATAGTCCTAACATGGGTCATCCCAAATCAAGCCAACACATTATATTATTATCATGGTTATAAATGTGATAAATACTATTTGATCAGTGTAGTCATATGTATTTTGGTTATGGGTATGCCTTTCATTCTATTGATTTTATGGTTACATACATGATAGACATTAGTTAACTAGTGTGATCATATGTACATGCATTGGTTAGTCAAGCATGGTATTAAATTGATGAGTATTATATATGTTGTTGATATATGTGAACATGTTAGTTAGTTACTATTATGGATATCATGACCTTATTTATGTTGGAGTTCATGTGTTGTGAAGTTATGTCATGCTAATATAGATTGATTGTGTAGATGATATAGCCCCCCCTAAGATAAATTAAGGTATGATTTTTCTTATTGATGAGCCTCAGTATTGCAACAAGAATGTTACAACTACCGATGCTACCAACAGTAATTATCAACCTGGGGTTCGTACAAACTTAAGAGGTATCAGAAATATATGTTCAGCATACAATGTGTCCTTATTTTTTTTTATCTGATATAATGGAGGGAGTGTCATGAAATGAAATCCTGAACTAATTGCAGAAATGGAAGTGTTACTTTGAAAGGAAATTAATCCTAGTAAAGAATAACAATTTGTAATTAAAATCCTAAGAGGATGAGTTCAAATAAAAAAAACCTAATATAATTTGAAAAAATGAATGTCCTAAGTGGTATTTATTCTTCCTCAATCATGTATTTAGATCCTAGGGGTCATGATTCAATCTAAAGAGACAAAAACCAACCTTTGGGAGAAAATCTGGTCGAGTTTACACATGCTACAAGAGTGCTACATGAAACTCTAGTTTTGCTACACAAAAGTCTATTTTGGAAATAACTCACCGAATGACTAAGTAAATCAAATGAAAAATGGGATGGGAAATTTTTTTTTATTAATTATTATGTCTTAGGTCTCCATTCCAATTGGAATCACTACAAAATACCCCTGTTCACATGTGTTGAAAAATAACAGAAAATTACTACTCTAAAATTTCGAAATTCAAGAACTACTGAGCTAGTTAATCTATCAAATTCCTAACCTAATCAAGTGAAAATTAAATGGGGTAAATTTTGTTATTAAATTTAACATTTTTATGACCTAATACAAGTGGAATAAAGTCAAATGGATCTCATTAACCCATTCTAAAAAGTAGCAGAAATTTACTACTATTTCGCTACAAGGCATTTCCAGAAATCTTATATTCATGAACTAGTAACCAAATCCAAGTAGCTTAATGATTAATATGACATTCCAAAGTAATTCCAAGGATTCATAATTATTTTGAACTTGTAAAAAACATGCAAAATATCTCACTTATAGAATTTAACTCAATCCTACAACAAGAAAAGGAACAATACTAAATACAGAAATATGCAAAACAGAAATGAGAGATGCATGTGAATAAGAAGTGAAAAGAACATAAATAAATTGTGCAAGAGGGATCTGAGGCTCCTAGGATGGCCAATCCCAAGGAGGAATCAGATTCCTATGGAAGAAACCACGTCTTAGAAGCTAAAAATGGCACCAAAATTCATTATTGAATCAATCCAAGTACATCCCTACAAGAAAAGAAAGTGGAGCTGCTAAACAACAAGTTTTATCCGCAATAAGACTAAACAATACATGCCCCTAGAGGAAAATTCGAATTGGTACTTATAAAAAATGATGAAGAAACATTCCCCTTGAAAGTAGGAAGCTTTCCCCTCCAAAATCCCTCAAATAGTGGATTTGGTTCCCAAAACTAGGAGTTTGCAGAAAATGACAGGGAACACATTCCTAGATTTTCTCAATCATCGTAGTTCCAGAATCTCTCAATAATTTCATGATATTTTGTTAATTTATTCTCCAATATTGATCCTCCAGTAGTAGGGAGCAAGTCCCTAAATTATCTCCCTCTCCAAATCTTCATAATCGTCCCAATATTCTCAATATTCTACAAAAATAATTAATATTAGGCACAAATATGTAATTATATCTAAACCTTCCTAATGAACATATTAAAGCTAAAAATGTTTCATATAATGCAAAATATAGAGGTTTAATGTGTTGAAGGATGGTTAGATGGGCCTTAATTTATGTCTAATTTAGAGGCCCGTCACTTATGTCATATACTTTGTGCTTGAATGTTTGATTTTGTCATCTATTTGATGTTTGAGTGAGTTGGTGTCTATTACGTCATCTACTTGATTTATTTAACATGGTGCGTTTGCAAGTTATTTGAATTTTTGATTAATTTCATGATATTATTATATGTGTCTGTAATATTGCATGAAGGAATGATGTTGTTTTAATATGGTTGTGCTAACACATATGTGTTGAGATATCCGGTATATACATGAGTGTAAGTAGGTGATAGTTGTAGCATTATGTATTATGACTAATGAATGTGAGTATATTATTGATTATGACATGGTTGTTAGTATTGGTAAAAGTTGATTTCAAATTGATAGAATTTTTGTCTTGATGTTTTGTACATGTGGATAAAATGTGTTCAATTATAGGTCAACATGTTTAAAACAACAAGGTAAAGTAATTATCATGTTGTTATGTTTATTTATGCAATGAAAGTTATGTGTTTATGGCAGTATGATGCAGGGGATTGCATGGAAAAATATATTTTTATGAAATCTTGAAGAAGGATTAGGTTGATCTTTCCCCGGGAAGCATTGGGAACCATGGGGATTGAGTCATGGTGTTTGTTGCTAAGTCTTATGTTTTTGATCTCTTGTGATCTGTTGCACTTGATTTGTGGTCTCGATTGCGTCTGGTGCATGACCATGCCACTTTTTTTGCAATGTTGTATTATTATTTGTTTTCATGGTTTTCTTCTTGTTTTTTTCTTGTTATTTCCTTTGTATAGTTTTTGGAATTGGTTGGGAAATAGGAAATTTGGTCAAGCTCGAGGATAATTGTGTGGTACCCAATAGGTGATGCAAGACTTAGATGAAGCTCAGTGCATGAGTAAGCATAGAAGAAGGTAATAATATGATACTCAGTTGGATTGGTTGATTCCATTGAGGTAAATGGATAGTGGCAGAACAATCGTGAGAAATGTAACATTCAAGGTAAAGTGAATGGATCTGAGGTATTAGATGCCTTGGCTATGTTGGGAACTATTGTCCTCAACGTTGTGCATGTTGTGCATGAATAAAGGAAGTTATCGTAACCTAGACCTTATGTTATTTGGTAATTATGATGTGATCATGATTATGTTGGAGTTTATATATGTATACATGTATGTATGTATGTATGTCGTGTCTTACAAGGTCATCATGGATCATGGTTGTTTAATGTTGATGTTTATATGTAGATATGTGTGTATGTGTGTCATTTTATGACATGATCATAGTTTCTTTATGCTAATTATTATATATATGTATTTATTTATTTATATATATCACTATATGACAGGGTTTTCAAGGATCATTCTTGTGGAGGAATGATTGCTTATGCAGGTGAATGGCGTGAAGACGTTTTTGGTCTTATGAGGAATCAAGTGAGAAGAGTAACCCTAAAATATCTATGAGTCCAATATCACGTGGACATGAATTTATATTATATGCTTGTACTATGCATATTTTTATGTTATGGACAAGTAATGTTGAGGGGTACATCAACAAAGTGAAAGTTGTGTGATCTGCAACATGCTGGGATAAGCATGGATAGTGGAAAGACACTAGAAGTGAGGTTGCTTGTGGGATCAGTGTCTTTTCAATGGATGCGCAGTACTAGTGTTGTGTTGTACAAGGGATATGTGTGTATGTATTGTGTTGTGTTGTACACCGGGTGTAGGTGTATTTGTTGTGTTTTACACTGGATGTATGTGTATGTATTGTGTTGTGTTGTACACCGGATGAAGGTGTATGTATTGTTGTGTTGTACAATGTATGTAGGTGTACGTATTGTGTTGTATTGTACACCGGGTATAGGTATATGTGACGTATGACGGTGTGGGTGCGTGTACTGTATGGTGTTGTATGTCATATGTGGGTATACGTGTTGTGATGTACACCATGTCTATGCGTACACGATTGAAGAGAAAGCACTAGGTGTTTTTTGAGTATGGAAACCGGTCGGGTGTGTGTACAAAAGAACAAAGTCAGAATTAAGGAACGATGAAGGATAAGTATCAATATTTTATTTTAGCTATATTATGCATGTGATCTAGGATTCTGATTTATGATGGTTACATGATATTTATGATTATGGTATATGATGATTGCATGTGATTCATCATTTTGACCTATCATGTTGTGTTTTGAGCTAAATATATGTGATATGTTTATACACGATTATTTGATCAAATATTTGGTTTGACTTGTTGTGACAGGAAGTGAACAGAATTTCAAGTGTACCTTACTGACAAGCTACCAATGAGGTATGAGGTGAGTTTATTTCAATTTATTTTGAATCTAATGGCAGTCATGTGCTTGGTGCAAGAAGCACAGAAATTCCTAGTTGGGTGTTTGAAACTGATTGCAAGAATTAGAAGAAACAAAAAAGGGAATTGAAACAAGAAGTGGTATGTTAGTAAAGCACTTCAAGAGTAGGGCCATTGCGGGACACTGGTACCCGATAGTGTCCATTGATTTCCATGAGCATGTTATGACTGGTATGATGGTTTTGAAATAGTTATATGCCTTGGTTTTTGTATCTTCTGATGCGAGAAAACCTTTCTAAGGGATGGATCACCCATGATAGGGGATGTCAGGGAAGTTGGAAGGTTAGTGACTACATGGAAGGGGATGACCAAATTTCCTGAGGGACTGTGTATCAAAGAAGGGAAGGTCAAGGATGGATTTGTTTTGGTCATTAGCATTTACATATGGAATTAGATGCATATTGGGAGTGTTCCCTAGAACATTGAGTTGGTAAATTTTCACTGGGGGTACAGTGGTTCAATATTGTAGTGCTAGAAATTGGATGCAACTTTTACTTTGATATTGGATTATGGAATTCCCGAGAAGGAATTGAATCTTGGTACTACTTTGAGGGTGGAGATGTGAGCCTCTAGATTCCCTTGTTGCTGATGTGGGAATCATATCCTTCTATTTTTTGGTTAAGAAAATGTGCATATGTATATAATATTGTAAATATCGTAATGATATGTGTTACAAAGCTCTAGTACAGGGTATTATTGTCATGATGATTTTTTCTTTTGAGCGGGTTATTCATTGTAAATACCACAACAAGTTGTGTTATAAAGCTCCATAGGCAGTATGTTTTATTTTCAGTGTTTTGCTAGTTTTAGGTGTCATTGAACACCGAGGATGGTGTTCCCCCAAGGGGGAGGGTTCTGTAACAACCCTGCTGAAAATTCCATGTAATAAAGTTAAAATAATATCTATGGTTGATGGGACAATTATGCCAAGTTGAATGTTGGGAAAAACATCTTAGTGTGTGTTTATTTCAGTTATTATGGCTAAGGGAAATTGGAAAAGGAATTGGAAAAGGATTTGGAAAGGCAAGAGGCATTATTTGGCATTTATTTATGAAAATAATGGAAATTAGGAGAAAAGGGAGGTGAAAGGTCACAAGTTGCATGTGAGAAGGAAAATGAAGAAAATAGAGGCCTCATTAATAAAAAGGATTTTTAGGATCAGTTGGCAAGATTTTTTTCACACTTATGGCTCTCATTCTATTCTCTGTCTCTCTCTCTCTCTCTCTCTCTCTCTCTCTCTTAGACACTTAGATTTTCTTGGATAATTTTGGCATTGGACCAAAAAAGGAAAAAGAAAGCAAGAAGAAGGAGGAAGTAAGCTAGCAAGATTAGGACAAAGTAGCTACAATGGGATTCTTTGCAAGTATCGATTTGCATGTGTGTTTTCCTTACTAGATCTAGCATACATGGTATTGTATGTGGTTCTTTCCTGTTATGGCATGGGTTTTTCTAGGCGTGAAAGTGTTTTTTAGCCTAGACTTGCCATTTCCGTATAGTTTTGATGAGATGGGTTTCTCATACATCGGTTGAGACGGATTGCCATATGGATTCGAAGCTGAGTGAGTGGATCTATAAAATTGAAAACACATGGCATAGTGGTCCCTGAACTGGAATGTGTATCATGGTAAATCCACTGGACTAATAACCCCTAAACTAGACTATGGGTTGCGGTAAAGCCAGATTGTGTGCCTCAATGAGCCTAGAAATCATTTCCAATGAATGGTGGGATATATAGTAAACCCAAGAACTATATTTATCTCCATTGGGCCTAGTAGTATTGGGATGGGATGTATGGTAAAGACTGGAGAGTGGGTCTCTATGTAGGACCTAATGATCCCTGGATCGTGCTATGAATTACGGTAAAGCCTGAGAGACTGGGAGGCACACAAATTCCTCATGGTGTAGGTAGAGCACTCCGCTAGCATTCATGCTTGTTTGGTTCTTTTGGTTGGTTATGAGTCCCACATTCATGCTTGGAATATGGCACAGGGGTGATTGGATGAAGAAATATTTGGCTCAGATAACCTATGTTTGGGTGGAACGTGGAAGTCCCGTCTGCAGATGGTTTTTACATTCATTAATGAAGAGCTCATTCCTTAGGTATTTGATGTATAAATGTATTGGTTTATATGTGGAATCTATTTCTGTTGTATCCATTGTATTTCTATTTTTATTATGCTAGTTATAAGCATGTATTTTATCAGTGACCATGTATGACTCTATCCTTTTTTTCACCTACAAATTAAAGAAAAATGTATCTGTGGTCAAATAGATTGTATTGTAGCTAATGATGTAAGGGGGAAATGCTTCTTAGTGATTCTCAGATAAGTATGAGACCCATATGGTCAGATATGTTGTTTACACTTGTAGTTTCATTGTTTGTGACATGTCTGGAAAAATTCATGTCATGGTTAGGAGGGGTCCAACTGAGTTCTTGTTGATGTAATTTCTTTTGTATCATTATCTTGTAGTTATATATCATCTCTGAATTTTTCATGTATTTCTTGGAAGAACACTAGGTTGTAGAAATTTGAATAAATGATATATTATTATCCAAGATTCTCCTGATCACACACTATTTTAACTTCATGCACAATACAGAATCTCTTCTACGATTGATCATTAATTTTGTAAATAAAAAAACAATCGCATGCGCACATTAAAACCATAAACAATCACACATATGAACACAGTATTTCATTGGAAAGTTTAAAGCTGAAAACCCCCAACTATCTATATATTATATGTCATAGAGATCATGTAACAATCATTATACAAAGCTCCTCACAAGCTCTCAGTACAATCTCCAATTGCTACACACTAATCAGGTCCGATCTAGCAAAACACATGCTCCAATCTTCGCCACCTGTTAGCATGCCTCTACTGCACAATCCCTGCTGAGTATTGGCTTTGAATGAACTCAAATCCACCTAGTATGCACTACGAAATCCTCATTGGCATCTCCATAAATGTGTGGTACAAACTCATGCACCTGTATAGTCACACTGCTCTTTCACCTACCTCTTCACTGGTCTCCACTGAAACTGTCCATGCACTGAAGTTACCTGATGTATTCTTTAGTTGATTAATGAGTTATTAATTAGTGAATTAATTAATAATTAATTCACACCACTCTCACTAGTGTATCAATCAGTTAGACTAGATACAACTAGCTCAACTATGTTTAAATTAGTTAAACTGAACACAACTCCATTAACTTCCTCAATCAACTCCACCAAACTCTCTCACATGAGTTCTAACTGAAGTCTTCATGCAATAGCTCCACTTAACCCTTAGGAATAGCATAATTCCTTTTGTCAGCTCCTGTGCCACATCTGTGCACTTAACTGAAGTGCTCCAAGAGAATAAGATAATGTTTATAGTCCAAATATTATTAAGAGCTAATAATATTCGACATATCTATTTTTAGACTCGCAATCTAAAAATAGATTCCGCCCAATATGTCTAAAAATAGAAGTCCATATATTTTTTCCAACTTTACCAACCATCCACAAATAGCATCCTGCAACTAATAGAATATGATCGGCATGTCTAAAAATAGACATAGTCTAAAAATAGACTTTGCGCCAAAAATAGCCTGCAGGGCCACTTAGTGAAGGCGACTTCTTTCCACTAAGCTCATCATCTTGTTGCAATCTCAACATAGGTTTTGGGCCTAAAAAGGTGGCTCAAATCCTACGGATTCTGGCATGGAACTGAGGAATTTGGCTCTAGACACTGGCATGCAATGTTACACTGGCATGCAATGTTATCTCCTACAAATTTACCTAGTTTTTTTATTCCTACTCTTTCATCCACACCGTTAATACTAGCCAGTCGGTAGGGTCAAGAATATTTACTCCTATTTTTTCTCAACCTACGATTCCTATCCCTCAAATAAGCATGGTAACTTATGGAAATGTGTGGGGAGAATCATTCGTTGCTCCTAGCCAGCCTAGAGGCAATGTTGCTTCAATATGTCTCAAAAATAGTACAGCTCGTTTTTTGGAGGGATGTCGAACTCTATTACTTTTCCTGGATCGACTAGTTTACCCAGGGGAAACCTTTCCATTATCACTGTCACTTCCATGAGTTACCCTCCTTATGTCGGTGCTAGTACACAAGTTGGTCCATCTATCCCTATAAGGTACAACCCCATTAACAGTCATGCTCTTGGGGGTCCTATGCTCTCTAGTGGAATTTACCCTAGAGGGGGTAATCCTCTCATCAGTCATGATGGACCACATACTCTATATGTTGGGATCAGCCCTTAGTAGATTTAAAAACCTTTACATCATGATCCTTATATGTGGGGGACCTCATGTTTGGTCTAGTGTCTCTCCTACCTATGACCCCATCTGACATGATCCTTGGTGGCCACCTATTCTTGCAAAGTTACCATCTAATATATCAAATATTGAAGGGAATATTGGAGAAAATCCATCCACCCATATTACCACTTACCATTTGTGGTGTTCGTAAAACTCTTTAATGGATGATTTGCTCAAGCCATGCCATTTCCAACATACATTAATTGGAGATTCTACCAAATGGTACATTGAATAAGAAACCACATATTACAATGATTTTGAATCATTGGCCCAAACTTTCTTGAGTAATTTCAAATTTCCTACGAGGTATGATATTGATTCTGACCTTTTGTCCAAATTTAAAAAAGATGATGATGCCATGATTTATGATCATATCCATGAATGGAAACGTCACAAGAGGTTCATTAGAACCAAACTTCCTGATAAAATATTATGAAAATGGTTCATTTGATCATTATGGCCTCAAATTTCGAAAAATGTCTCTATGTTTAGAGTTGTTACCGAGGAAAAATCCATCTTAGCTTCCCAACAACTGGATTTGCTTTATTCTTAGTCGATAACACTTTATGAAGTACCCTCAAATGCTCCATGACCTTCCATTGACCCACCTAAACCTATTCCTGGCCCATACACTAATGGTGAGATTGGGTTTCTTTCCGATTCAATGGGCCAACTTGTTTCCAAACTTGGGAAATTGATTTTTACATCACATGCATTAGCAAGTGCGTCTCGATCTACAAAATCACCTCCTTATGAGCATTCAACCGATGTTATTATGGGGAAGTCCACAACACCGAAGAACAAACTCCGACCTAGTGCTAAAAATAACAAGAAAAATAAGCAAAATAATCAAACTACTCCAGAGACTCAAATGAACCCACCTAATCAGGGAGGGGGCACGTCTAAGCATCATCATAAGATTAAGTTCCCTTGTAATATATATCATGGTGAACATTTAACTTATGAGTACCCTCGAATGGATGAATTTCATAGGCTTTTTGCACCACCACCTGCTACCCAACAACTTTTTGTTTTAACACATCGATTCATTCCACAAACTGAACAAACAATGGTTGCACAACCTCCTCCACCTCCACAAGGGGGCAATGAGGGGTCGGATAATAATTCATTTTTCCTTATGTGCCAAGAGAATACCAATGTGACCATGCAAGCTAAATGCTATAATCTTCTTGAGACGATTTCTTCTTTTAAGGACTCGATAACTTCACCTCTTTCCACTAGACCTCTTACATTAGATAATATTGTGCAACCGATTTACCACCCACCTAAGGGTGTCATTTTTAATACATCACATAATCCATCTAACTGGGCTACACAACACTAGAGTATTTTTGAAGATCTAGCCCAAGCTCCCTGTGCCATGTCTATCATGGAGGTCTTGCAAAGTTGTCCTCAATAATGCAAGGCTTTGTTGTTTGTGATCAATGGAGTGGACCCATCAAACTCGAATCTTATCACCTTTAATTTTTACAAGGTTTTCATTTGAATTTCCCTCCAGATCTCTTTTCAGATCATCATGCATGTTTTCCATAGGAATGTTCACCACACTTTGGTGGATGAAGTCTCTTCCACTTGTGTCATGTCAGCATCATGTGGGAAGGCCCTCGACTCTCTAATGCTCACTAAGTATAAAACCAATCTTCATGCATTTGATGGACATAGTTTCATACCAAAAGGATTTATTTCCATTTTTTCCATAGATTTAGGTCATAAAAACTACCTATGTCGATGTTGAAGTCATCAACGCTACTTTATATTATAACCTGATCCTTGGTAATAGTTGGTTTTATGCCATGACCACAATTGTCTTATATGTATTCTATGTGATTTTATTTCCTAATGAAGGAAATATTGTTACAGTTGATCAATTTTATTATTGTGTGCCATCGACCCAAATTTCCACTATGGGGACCTTAGTCTCACCCTGGTTCGTATTAGAGTGCCAGTGTGGGCTTGTTTAAAATATCATCTCTTATTCCTGTATTTCCTCAATTACCGCTGCCTAAAATTAATCCTTCATCCTTTTCTAAAGCTCCTATGCATATGATCTATTTTGATACCTATGGACCCCATAGTCCTCTTGATACTTGGGCGGTGTCTTCTGATCTTATGAAATTTGATCAAGCTAGTGAGCATCCTCAACCACCGGTTGTGGAATATATTGCCTCTCTAATAGCCCCATGAGTACCTAATGATGTTGGTCTAAAACTCCATCATAATATGGAATATAACCACGTTCCTTTTCCCACATGATTCGTACCTCCTCATGTTCCACATGACTCCCTCGATGAAAAACCTCCCCAGCTAGTCAACATGAAGGCCATGGACTTACCCATTATTAATCTTAGTGAGTATAAGCCTTTTCTTGCCACTAGTCTCCATGATGTTGAACAAGTAGAGCTTGGAAACATAAATCTTGGAACGATTTAGGGTTGTGCAAACTTTACCTTCCTTAGAAGTTCCACCCCTGGACCAAGTCAATTCTTGGGCTTCTACTGCCAAAATTGCCAACGAATCTCCCATTTCATTACCACCTGGTGAAGAGCATCCTGTATCCCTTGTATGTCTTGATCCTCTTTTATGTCCTCAATTTAATTTGAAGAGTGCGACTATGTTAAAATGTCCCTAGCATGGTCAAACTTTCTAGATTGAGAAGTTTGAATTCCTTTGTAATGGCCCCATATTGATAAGCCATATGGTCCCCTCACCCTTCATGAGTTCCTGTATCGCAACCCTTGGCCTATTCCCAGTTGTGAGCACACCTTAGCATGGCCTATTGGATTGTGTTGTGCATGTACAGATTGTGCATATGAGTGTTAAAATTTATTTATTTTTTGGTTTGGTGTGTGATGCAAGTATTTTTCATGCCCTATTTATGCCAAAAATACAAAAAAAAATAAAAAATCCAAAAAATAAAAAACATATGATCTTGTTTTTACCTCATCCATGTTTATTTATTTCATTATGTGATTTAACCATGGGTTTATTATTTATGGATGGTTTTTACAAGAAAGTGTTGTTTTTATTGTGACATCCATCAGACCTTAGGTGTGTTTCTTTTAAACCTGGAATATAAGCGCATGTCACATTTTTTGTGCCCTACGTTTGACCCCGTCAATTTGTGAATTTATCCAATCTTCTTTATGAACATCATAGCTTGGAAGTAGAACCTACCTATACATGGATTTCATACTCTAGCATCTTTTTATCATCTTCGTATCCATGCAATCATTTTTATTATCCTTTTCAGAATCCCTCCTTCTAACCCACCATGACCTAGAATTTGATCCTCATGTTCTCTTCGTCATCATATTTCTTGTTATACCCTAGGAGGATTCCACTACTTGATCTCTTTTTATTTCCACTGTTTATTAGCCTATTTTGCATGGTGAGACTTGGTTTCTTCATTCCATGATCATCATGTACCTAGCGTACCATTCTCTTTCCTTTTTTGTTTTTCCCTTTCTTGGAGGAACCACTACGATGAGTGGTCTTATTAGCCACCCTATTTTCCTATTTATGTCATGAGTAGTTCCACCATTACCGAAAACAATTTCTATACCACTCGTTCCTCTAGGAGGAGTTTCCTTTAATCTCTTTTTAGACTCCTTAATTTAGAAAATATTGTCGAGTGAACTTGTCTCCTTCACACTCATTAAATTACTTGAAGGGATGTTTATTTTTTATAATTTTAACCCTTTTCTAAACTGAGTATACTAGTTACATAAAAGGAATACTCTAGTCTACTATGGATATAAGGTTCTCTCTTGTATTGTTTTATCTCTTTTTTTTGGCTAGGGGGAGTAAACGTACAAAAAATGAACCTTAAAAAGAGAAAGGGAAGGGAAAATTTATCTCCATTAGTCATCAACATGGAAACATCAGTTATATTGCCCTTGAACATGGCACCTATTTGCATCATTATCTCATAGTTGGGTTTTAGCTTTCCTAGTATTCATACGATACATATGATTTAGTCCAATCCACTGACTAGTTACTCTTCCAGTCATATGGAGCATGCTCCAATGCCTCCTGCGTTGTTTCATGATATTAAGTGGTGCTCATTAGTAATGATGCCAAGTCACTCTTGTGTTGCGTTGTTATATGTTCAAGGGAAGTCTCAGCCTTTGCTAGCTATCTGCAATAACATGTTGACATTTTTAAGTCTGCCATTCCTATGTTATTTGTACTTAATCACTTAATGACTTCATCCATATATCACATCATCATGGGTTGTTCTATTTCGATTGATGATGCATATATTAAGTCCCCCTTTCAACGGATTTTTTTATCCTATAGACTTCAGCTCATTATCCAAAAGCTTGAACTAGGAACTAGTAGTAACTTGGAGCTTGCTAGTCTCAGTGGCAGTATTCCTCGTGATCGATAGTGGGTTTATATCATTGAATCCTAATCGACTGGGTTCACTAGTTTTTTATATCATCTCATTTATTCAAACTTAGTGGAATGTAATAGGTATATTGGGGTCCATTTTCCTCATTGGTGGGTTCCCTTGCGTATGTTACTTGTTTACCTCATTGACTAGTAATCAAGCAATTTTTACCATGTTTGACCTTAGAACATCTATTCTCATGTCATAGATTCCTACCATCAGGGTTATGTCGAAGACCCAAGGATAGGGACAATTCACACTTATATGAAACCCTCCCTAGGTTATGTTGGATCTATGTATCATCTATGTAATTTGAGGGCTATTCTGGGGCACATCTCTGTCTATCATGTGTCCATAGTCGTAATGATGTATACTGTGACATAGATCCACTTTTTAATTGCTCATGGTTATGCTCTATCGGGTGAGTCACATGGATCCATTGTGTATTTATTCATGGCCATGCTCTATCATTTCATGTCGTGGATTCGTAGTGTATGTTTTGGCAGCCATGTTCAATATCTCTTTATGACAGAGCACGGGTATGCCCATTTCAAGTGTTAGCCAGCTATAAAATTTGTTATATCAAATGTTAGCTAAAACATTTTTGAAGCCTTCAAGAAACAATTTTTATTGCAAAATTGTTCTCTATTGAAGCCTTATGAGGGCCTCACGCCTCTGTCCAAATCTTCACTATTGTTTCCATTTCACACTCTGAAATTCTGCTCATTTCATGAGAAAAGACTGTTGCAAAATTCCCCATTTTCCCCTCATTTTAACCCTCCTCCACTCAAAAACTAACCTCATTTTTTCCCCTTTGTTCTCCATAAAATCCTTCATTTTCATATTTTCCCCTCATCCCTTCCATGAAAACCCCTTTGATAAGGTTTATGACTCTTTCTTTGCCTTATCGAAACCCTCAAAGTCCTTTGAAAACCATTTTTTACTACAGACTTAAGCTCCTTGGGCTAAGCCTTAAACCACTTCCCCTCCATGTTCCCCAGCACTGGAACCAAGTGCTAAAGGTCCCAAGCGCTTATCGCATCGGATCAAATCACAAAGCGTTGTTGTTTGCGTTAAAAAACAAACTCTAATAGCGATGGCCCGATCGTATAATCGCATCGGAGATGTCTATTGTGCCTTTACATTTCTCCACCTCTGATTCACTACCCACCGTTGATCTGATCCTCAGATCAATGGCTAGCGCTCAATCGCTCTGTTGCACTCCAAGTTCATTACCCCGCTAATTGCAATCTCCCGATGCATCTCCCACCATCGATCTAATCTGTAGATCAACGGTTTTCATATAATCGCATCGGGGTTTCCATCGAGTGCATCTAATTACTTTACTTTGCCCCCCCTCTGATCATTGATTCTCGATTTTTTCACCACTGTTGATCATTGCGCGATTGACGGTTCCAACTTATTATTCCCTCTTCTCTCCTTCTTAACCTTCTCTTAACTAATCTCGACCGTTGGATGTTGCCATCCAATGACCACTCTCCTCCCCACACCCTCTGCAGCAATAAAACCCGAAAATGCAGGATTTTCCAATATTTCTATGTATTTTTGCAGGTGTTTAATGGTTCTCCATTATATTGAAAGAAAGATCGAGGGTCGGGCATGACGATTCCCATGCCTTTGATCCATCAAAGGGAACCATTCGCAGGGCTCAAAGTCCACGTCTCATCAATGTTTCATGAGGCATTGATGCCATATGAGCCCTACGCGGCCTGCACATCAACAAGACACAGTGTTATTTAAACAAACAAAAGAGTATCAGTGTTGAAGACCTGACATAGCAGAACAGAAGATTGAAGGCAATTTGGGGGATTATGGCTAAGATTGATTATCAAAAGCCTAATCCTCCAAATTAAAACACAATTAAAGAATATCTTAAGTGTTTTATTATAATTAAAGGCCTCCACTGCCACATCAGAGGAAAATTGATTCCTCTCAGCTACCACAGTGCCACCTATAGCCACAAGCATTCAAACAGAGGCCGAAGTTATTGAACGAAATCAGATATTTTCCTCAACGTAGCCAGAGAGTTAATTCTGCTAAAGGAATTTAATGACAAAAATATCAGCAGAGTTATTACATTCATGACATAGAGCCTTAAAAGTCAACAGAAGCTCCCACCGAGCTTAATCTTAAATGTAAAACAATTAATACAGACAGAACATCTGTAAAATTCTTCATCGAGCCCCTCAAAGGCCGAGAAGCCATTAAGACTGTATTAATTATCTTGGGAGATCTTTTATCAGATCTCACCTCCTCATTCTTCTATAAATACTTCTGTAGAAGATGAGAAATTTTTGGCTGCAGAACTTTGAAATATACTTGAGCTTGAGACTTCTACTTGTAAATAGTGTTTACTAGCTCTTGGAGCTCCGCTTGTGATAGATAAGTTAGTCTGGGAAGTGTAGATGATTGTTAAATGAAAGCATTGGACTTAAAGTTTTAACTGGTTTGGAGCATCAATACAAGCTGATTTATAAGATCCTGGTCTATGTCGACGGTGATGTTATTTCTTATTGTGAATTGTTATTTTAATTCTGTTTTCACTTTTTTCATTTTCTCTTATAAAGAATAGCATGAATAGAGTTAGGAACTATTGTATATCAGTACCCTTCTCTGACCGAAAATCTTTATCTGTGTGTTTTCTTGCAAATTGTGTTATTTAGGAATGGTTTAATTCAGTTTAAGCAGTAGGAATGCTGGTGTTCCCTCATCCTCCTGTCTTAGCTAAATACTGTTCTTGAATGTTATTTTCATTTCATGTCAAGTAGAGATGAACTAAGGAATATATGGTGTGCCTTGGTCCTAGTTTTATCCCAAAAGACTGTCTGAAAGATTCCCTTGGAATGTGTTAAAAGATGGCTAGTTTAAAAGTACTTACCAGATCTTAGGCCATTCTTTATTATCTTTGTGTTTTTCTTGAAAGTTACTAAGTAAAGTAGAGCTAGGAGAGGATTTGTGGTGAGCCCAGCCCACTAGTTTCTTCTCCAAAAGTTTCCTTCAAGTTTCCCTTTGTTTTAAAATGTTTTCTATCGAAAGTGTATCAAAGGTTGGCTAGTTTGAAAGTACTTACCATATCCTAGTTTACTTTTATGTTTTTCTTAAGTGTGTGTCAACGGCTGGCTAGTTTAAAAGTACTTACCAGATCCTGGGCTGCTCTTTGTTCTTCATCTGTTTAATTCCCCTTCTTGTTGTACCATTTCATCCCATAAATCAAACTTTAAAGAGATCCTTAGACATAGATGACTTGCCCCATGGACCACTCTTGCCTCTTGTTGTTTCAATTAAGCCCTATTATGACTCCATAGCCCAATGGAATAAAACCTTCAATTATTTATCTTCTTGGCCAAAGCTTACTCCGATTGCTTGCAACTTCTCACCTTTGAAACTCTTTGCATTTAGGACTTTCCACCTCAAATAATAAGGATGCTCAACCATCCAAAAACAAACAAAACTCTTGTTCTTAATAACTAGCCTAATATCATAACCCAAAACCTTAAAGATAAATCCAATATTTGCACTTATTGCAGAGATTCCTCTCCGGATTCAGGAGGGCTAGATCCTACAATCCCAAAGTCGTTAAAAGATTGTTCTCCATGCACTTGGAATTTTTCCAATCTTGCTAATTACAGGGTGCTAACATTTCTGGCGACTCTGCTAGGGACATTTTTGAGTTCATAGTTGCTTGGCCAGCTTTTATAGACTCTTTAGTTTTCCATACAACCACAGAAACTTAGAAAAAACCCAAAAATATTTCAGATTGGTATTCAATAAACATGGTGGTGGACCATTAAAACATTTTACCTCCTTAGGAGTTAAAAATCTTCCACCTGGCCACTCCACACTCTGAAACTCCCAAAATACCAAATGAATCCACTGGTAGAAGACTATGAACTGGTAGAATAGACATAGTGACCTCTTTCTTGATTTACAAACATGATTCCAAGAATACAACGAAGATATGCCCCAATGAGTAGAGATCATATCCCTGGGTTTCCACATAAGATGCCCCAGGTGAATTGGGATGACAACTTGCCTGTTTTTCAAGGTGAAAAGTTTGATGACCCTTTATTACATCTCATCAAATTTCATATACATGTATGGAGGTTGAAAGTTGAATGG
Organism: Pinus albicaulis; assembly: GCA_034641835.2. Taxonomy (NCBI): domain Eukaryota; kingdom Viridiplantae; phylum Streptophyta; class Pinopsida; order Pinales; family Pinaceae; genus Pinus; species Pinus albicaulis. The sequence goes on along the minus strand of CM076580.1, from coordinate 108,088,603 downwards.
CATGAAGACTACCTAATGAAAATGTTCATGTTAACATTAGAAGGAAAAGCTAGGGATTGGTATGAATGCTTAAGATCTAGTAGTTTGTTTTCTTTAAGAGACCTTGAATATGTGTTCTATGAGAACTATAAAGAAAACACTACATCATTATCATGGGGTGCAATTTATTATGATCCATCACAAAACATCACCCAACACATTATAGATAATGATGAAGATTTGGAAGAAATACATCCTAAAGATCTTTTAACAACCATTCATGATTTTAATATCTTATTGAAAAATTATAAGAATGTAGATGAATCACTTGAGGAAGAAAACAACCAAGAAATACTGGACATTCCTCAAGATACCCCTGAAAAATCAAATATTGATTCATCATCCCTTATAGTTGAGGCTCAAGAAGACATCCAGCCTCAAAATCGGTCTTCACAAGAGACAGAGAACTGTTGTACTCATGTTCAAAGGAACATAGAAACATCTTCCCCTTTGACAAAAAAGGAGATAGATCAGACTATTAATAAACAACCAGTCTCTGAAACTTTTTGCAAAACAAACACTCTTGCCCATTCACATAGAGAGCTTTGTTGTACATATTTAGAAATTTCTTTTGTAGATCAGAATAAAGAAGAGCCCGTTGATAACCCAATATGTTTTATTGGTAGTATTACTTATATTGATGATTTTCCTAACGTAGATCTATCTAGTGATGATGCTTCCCAAACAATATTTAATCTTGCAGGACCATCATTAGCCGATTTATGGAAGGAAGATCAGTCCCTTCAAAGAAGTAATGAGCCAGTAAAAACTATTTATTATACTGATGAAGAAATTTATGAAAGCCTAGAAGTGAGTAAAGATTCATTGGATCTTTTCTCTTCTTCATTTCAGATCATCAGTAATAGTTTCCATGTGATTGGGAATCATCATACTTTCAGCTCAAAGGATGAGGAGGAAAGAAACAAAGAATTTTTTGAGCAAGTTGTAACCAAGGAGCCTTCTCTTGAAAAAGAGGAAGAAATTGAACATACCCCTGCTCAAGAATATAATAACCTCCTCACAGAGTACAGTCCACTAAACCGGAGCTTACCAGAACTACAGGAGGACAAAATTTCCAAATATTATGAATCCTCTAGTTCAGATGACGAGAGAGATGAAGGAGAAAAACAAATACAAGACTATCCTACTGTGGGTATACTATCTTTTCAAGAAGAGACTTCTCCCTTCACTAATGTCAATCTGTCATCCAAAGAACCTGAACTTATATCAGAAGCAAGCATAAATTTAGAGAAAAAAGAAATTTCATTGTTTGTTATTTTACAGGTTAAGGATGATGATACTTCCAAGGAATGCACTGAAAACATACTCCTCAAAGCTAAAGTCTTGGAAGCAGACAATCTACCAGACATGGAAGACCAGAAAGAAGAGAATTTTCATCCTTTCTCTGTGGATCCTCTAGACGAGTGTGTTGAGGTCCCAACTGGCTCAAATTATCAAGAATTGATCCTTTGCAAGAGCCAAATGCATGAAAATCTTTCACCTTCTGTGATAGTGCTGATTTTGAAGATCAATCTTCAAAATATACTATGGATACCCCTGACAAGTAGCCAGAGTTCCTTCTTTTGTTTTACATTACTCAACTAGCTACATTGGCACTTTTGTATCATATAAGCTGTAAATATTCCAAGTTAGAATAGGTTAGATAGGAATGTCAATATAGCTCAGTTTTGAGTTTTTTAGATAGTTGTTGATTTTTTTCCCCGAAGAAAAATCAAAATACAAAAAACAGTGAAAGAAAGAAAAGAGGGAAGATTGTAAAAACAATAAAGGTACAGCCCCATACCAACAAAAAGAGAAAATAAATTCTGAAAGTGTGCAAGATTAAATGCCACTCTTGAAAAACACACTTCTAGTTAGTCAAACAGCCTAATCTTGACTAATTAGTTTTAAATTTATTGCTGATAGGATAGTGAATTTGATTTGCCAAACTGTTTAATCTTGGATTATCAGTAGGTAGATTAGGCTAGAAATTAAAGGTTCAAACATGCTCAAAATCTGAACCTAAGTTTCCAAAGAGAGATGACTCAAATCTTCTTATTACTTGAGTCAAAAAATAGAGGTAAAACTGGTTCTAAACAGCTTAAAATCTGAACCAGAGAAACAAGGAAAATAGCTCACACAATAGTAAAAAACAGAGCTGTAAAAAGATAAAGGAAGTTCTTTAAATTTTCAGATATTATGCCTTCCATTTTTTGCAAAATAAATGTCTATGTGCAGCTTGTCTTTTATGCCATAGACCAACATCAAGTTAGACTGTTCAATCCTGACTTGTATGCTTTTGAACTTCTGTTTTAGAAATTAGTGAATAAAATCTGTTGGACACTTTAATCCCAACAGATGGTAGATTAGGTAGAGAAGCATATGGACTCAAAAGTTTAATCTGAGTTCATGGAGAGATAAGGAGTAGAATTAGATTAGTTTTGTGCTTTCAAAAGAATAAAATTTTGTGAAAAGAGTTTTCCAATCCAAGTGCACTCTAAAGAAGAAAAAAATGTTAGAGCAGTAGGATTGGGTAGGTAGAAAGCTTGTGTTGATGAAAGATCCGTTGTTTTTCATGACTGCTAATATGTTTCAGAGAAAAGAAGATCATTCAAGTGAAGAAAGGAATCCCAATGGATGAGGCCAGATCAGCCTCCCAGAGAATGCAAGTCTGAAGTTCTTGATGCCTTCAAGAAGGCACCATCCCCAAGTGGAGCCACTGTTAGCCAACTATAAAGTTTGTTATATCAAATGCTGGCTAAAACATTTTTGAAGCCTTCAAGAAACAAGTTTTATTGCAAAATTATTCTCTCTTGAAGCCTTATGAGGGCCTCATGCCTCTACCCAAATCTTCACTGTTGTTTCCATTTCACACTCTGAAATTCTATTGATTTCAAGAGAAAAGACTGCTGGAAAATTCCTCATTTTTCCCTCATTTTAACCCTCCTCCACTCAAAAAATAACCTCATTTTTCCCCCTTTTTTCTCCATAAAATCCTTCATTTTCATATTTTCCCCTCATCCCTTCCATCAAAACCCCTTTGATAAGGTTTAAGACTCTTTCTTTGCCTTATAGAAACCCTCAAAGTCCTTTGAAAACCATTGAAAATCTATAAAGAAAACCATTTTTTATTACAGACTTAAACTCCTTGGGCTAAGCCTTAAACCACTTCCCCTCCATGTGCCCTAGTGCTGGAACCAAGTGCTAAAGGTCCTAAGCGCTTATCGCGTCGGAGCAAATCACAAAGCGCTGTTTTTTGCGTTAAACAACAAACTCCGATTGCGATGGCCCGATCATATAATCACATTGGCCCTTCCCCGATCGTGCCAGTCGCATCAGAGATGTCTATTGTGCCTTTAAATTTCTCCACCTCTGATTCACTCCCCACCGTTGATCTGATCCTCAGATCAACGGCTAGCGCTCAATCGCTCCGTCGCACTCCAAGTTCATTACCCCGTCGATTGTGATCTCCCGACGCATCTCCCACCATCGATCTGATCTAAAGATCAACGGTTTTCATCTAATCGCATCGTGGTTTTCCATCGATTGCATCTAATTAATTTACTTTTCCCCCCTCCGATCGTCGATTCCCAATTTTTTCACCACCGTTGATCATTGTGTGATCAACGGTTCCGGCTTATTCTTCCCTCTGCTCTCCTTCTTAACCTTCTCTTAACTAATCTCGACCGTTTGATATTTCCATCCAACGGCCACGCTCCTCCCCACACCCTCTACAGCAGTAAAACCCAAAAATGCAGGATTTTATAATATTTTTATGTATTTTTGCAAGTGTTTAATGGTTCTCCATTATATTGAAAGAAATATCGAGGGCCGAGCATGACAATTCTCGCACCTTTGATTCATCAAAGGGAACCATTCGTAGGGCTCAAACTCCACGTCTCGTCAATGTTTCATGAGGGATTGATGCCATATGAGCCCTGCGCGGCCTGCACATCAACAAGACACAGTGTTATTTAAACAAACAAAAGAGTATTAGTGTTGAAGACCTGCCACAGCAGAACAGAAGATTGAAGGCAATTTGGGGGATTACGGCTAAGATTGATTATCAAAAGCCTAATCCTCCAAATTAAAACACAATTAAAGAATATCATAAGTGTTTTATCAGACAGAAAGGCCTCCACCACCACATCAGAGGCAAATTGATTCCTCTCAGCTACCACGGTGCCACCTATAGCCACAAGCATTCAAACGGAGGCCGAAGTTATTGAACGAAATCAGATATTTGCCTCAATGCAGCCGGAGAGTTAATTCTGCTAAAGGAATTTAATGAAAAAAATATCAGCAGAGTTATTACATTCATGACATAGAGCCTTAAAAGTCAACATAAGCTCCCACCGAGCTTAATCTTAGATGTAAAACAATTAATACAGATAGAACATCTGTAAACTTCTTCATCAAGCCCCTCAAAGGCCGAGAAGCCATTAAGACTGTATTAATTATCTTGGGAGATCTTTTATCAGATCTAACCTCCTCATTCTTCTATAAATACTTCTGTAGAAGATGAGAAATTGTTGGTTGCAGAACTTTGAAATATACTTGAGCTTGAGACTTCTACTTGTAAATAGTGTTCACTGGCTCTTGGATCTCTGCTTGTGATAGATAAGTTAGTTTGGGAAGTGTAGATGATTGCTAAACTAAAGCATTGGACTTAAAGCTGTAACTGGTTTGGAGCATCAATACAAGCTGATTTATGGGATCCTGGTCTATGTCGATGGTGATGTTATTCCTTATTGTGAATTGTTATTTTACTTTTGTTTTCACTTTGTTCATCTTCTCTTATAAAGAATAGCATGAATAGAGTTAGGAACTACTGTATATCAGTACCCTTATCTGACTGAAAATATTTATCTATATGTTTTCTTCCAAATTGTGTTATTTAGGAATGATTTAATTCAGTTGAAGCAGTAGGAATGCTGGCGCTCCCTCGTCCTCCTGTATTAGCTAAATATTGTTCTTGAATGTTATTTTTATTTCGTGTCAAGTAGATATGAACTAAGGAAGATATGGTGTGCCCTGGTCCTAGTTTTATCCCAAAAGACTGTCTGAAAATTTCCCTTGGAATGTGTTAAAAGCTGGCTAGTTTAAAAGTACTTACCATATCCTAGGCTCTTTGTTCTTCATCTGTTTAATTCCCCTTCTTTTTGTACCATTTCATCCCATAAATCAAACTTTAAAGAGATCCTTAGACATAGATGACTTTCCCCATGGACCACTCTTGCCTCTTGTTGTTTCAATTAAACCCTATTATGACTCCATAGCCCAATGGACTAAAACTTGCAATTATCTATCTTCTTGGCCAAAGCTTACTCCGATTGCTTGCAACTTCTCACCTTTGAAACTCTTTTCATTTAGGACTTTCCACCTCAAATAATAATCATGCTCAACCATCCAAAAACAAACAAAACCCTTGTTCTTAATAACTAGCCTAATATCATAACCCAAAACCTTAAAGATAAATCCAATATTTTCACTTATTGGAGAGATCCCTCTCCGGATTTAGGAGGGCTAGATCCTAGAATCCCAAAGTGGTTGAAATAATGTTCTCCCTGCAGTTGGACTTTTTCCAATCTTGCTAATTACAGGGTGCTAACATCAAGGAAGTTATCATCAAAATTGAGAGTTTAGCATTTGGTACCTTCTAATCTGATTTCCTTGATTTGTCTCCTTGCTCTTATTTTGACCTCTAAGCTTTATTATAATTCATTTCTTCCATCATTTACTCTTTTTACCTCATGTGTTAAGGGGCATCTTTTATCCGTCTATTTTCCCCATAGGATTAGTTGTAATATTCCCTTTTCGGGAATTTCTGCTATATGGTCCTCAAGGACACTGTATAAGGAAGGCAGTGTAAAAATAAGCTGAAAGGGGGCTGGGATCCCCTTTTTAACTCACTAAAAACTTCTCTTCTAGAATTTTAGCCCAAAGAAATGACTCTAGTTGGGTTATTTAGATCTCCCCAAACTAGATCCCGTAAAGAATGCTCAAAGAGAGAGCTTACAACAATACATGAACACAACCATTAAACTCTGCAAATATGAACGCAAAATAAGATGAAATATATTAAAGCCATCATGTACATTAATTTATCAGTAACAATATACAAAAGTATCATGAGGAATAAATCCCTCATGCAATGGGAATCAACCTCCAAAGATTAACACATCAAATACAAGAGATGTCGCAACTGCATAAAATGCCGGAAAGTAGTGACAACACTTTCTCTAGGAGTGTAGCTACTGCTATAGATGTGCATACATGAAATATGACTGAAATATACAATAAATTCCAAAGAATAGAAGAATGGGCTCCAATACAAGATTTCTAGCCAATCTAGGAGAGATCGCTAGAAATGCCAGAAAATGTACAATGTGACAAATAACTTATCACTGCAACTGAACCAAAATGAGAATGAGGCTATGGAAAATATGAAATACTCATGCCCTCCTCTAATAATTCTCTCAAGCAAAGGGCTGGCCCCTTTCACTCAAAAACACTCCTCCTGACAAGCTCCAATGGCTCTCCCAGCAACTGCCTGCATAAATAACGTAGTTTCTACCCTAGAATGCACTGTGAGAGATGGTGAATGATTGGCCTAGTGCCAAATATGTGAAATTATGCTCGAGAGTCTCCTCTACTACTCCTACAAATAATATGCAAGATTTCCACTAAAGAACAGGCCAAGGGATGGCTCTATGAGTTCCTTTGTTGCTGCACCCAACAACTCAATGTTTTCTGCCCAACAAAATAACGCTCTAGCTAAAGGATTAAGCTTGGCCAAATTCATGAATGAGGAAATGAAGCTCAAACCCTCTCCTTCCTTGAGGATGAGGAAGGGATTCACGACCGGGAACACCCTTGGGTTCAAGAACACTACAACCCTGCTAAACAGCCCGAGGATGCAAGTCTTTGCAGACCCAACGAAAATAATAAGCCAATGCATAATGAAAATGGGCTACCATCTCCTCCTTATAAAGCAAATGAACTCTTCTCACCATGGGTTCCATTCACACTTGCCTCTAGCTCATGCAAGTGGAGCCTCCACTAAAACTACATTGTCCAAGTAGGTTAAATGTATCTAGATAGTTTTAGTTGACTTGGTCAAAATGACTAGATCAAGCATGATCCAATCTTGTTCACACCATGTGGTGCTCAATTTAGCTGCTTTATTGTTTTTCCTTTCACAAAATGAGTGTTATTTCTCCATCAAAAGGGGTTAAGGTGTCTCCTTACCCATTTTATTAAACAAAATGAAAATATGCAAAATATAATGTTCCTTTTAGCTTGAGGCTAAAAATTGGGAACATTACATTAGTCCTCTTGAGTCATTATGTTGTTGACCTTTTATGTTGTTGTCATAGCCACTAATTTTTCCAACTTTTCTCCCCAACCACATGCATCTCGTCTTGTGAGTACAGTTCGAACAATCCAACCACATAGAAGACACTTTGTTCATGCGGTTATGACCAATATTTCATAGTTTTATCCATGTGGTTGGGGGACTTGCTCTAGAGACTTATGGTTCCTATGAGATTAGTTTGACTCATGTTCTTATCCCATCCATTTGAACTATCTGGGACACATCATTGAGAATATTCTCTAACTTCTCTTCATCCTAGGTGTCTACATTCATCCTCCTAGGAGTTTTCCTCTTACTATTTGTACTAGGCCATTCTGGAGGGTCAGGCTAGAGTTAGAATATGTGAGCCAGAATCTAAGAGTCATAGAAATGTTATGATTTAGTTTTGAGAGCCTCATAATGCTTTGATTTATTATTCATTATAGTGGGGATAATCTGCCAGAATGATGATAGGACTACTGAAGTTGAAGGTATATTAATGTATTCTTGTTTATATTGTTAATGAATATTCATGTTCCCTTCTTTTATACCATAATTTATAGTGATTTATGTTCATGTATTTCGCGATGTCTTGAGCTAATGGTCTTCTGCAAAAGGTCACTTGTCATTTTTGTTTTTTTTTACTTATGTGTAGGCCTGGGATCATTAACTAAAGAGAGAGATCACTTGATTGGAGGGAGAGGTTTTTGCATTAGACCCAAAACCCTTCACTAACCTGCGAGGAGGAAGGGCACTTGCTCAAACCCTTGTAGCATTAAGAATTTCATGGAGACTTCTTGTATTATAATTTGACTTGGATATTTGTATTGTCTTGGGTTAGCCATATTCTTTTGTTATCTAGTGATCCTAATCAGGCTTAGGATTGCGGAGCAATGACTCCTTGCATGTAGAATTTACTACAACATGTATATAAAGAAACCAACTAAATCTATTTAAAAGGAAGCTTTGTAGTGTGAGTGCATACATTACCAAAGTATTTCATGTCATTGATCATGATTTTGTACGTTTTGGGGTATATGATTAAATATTCATGGGAAAAGAAAAGTGATAACAAGAAAATGGAAAATTTTCATGCATACCATAGGAAACAAACTATAAATGCAATGCAAACATAATAATGGTGGGAAACTCATATATTATACATAAATACTATATGAATATATGATGTTTCTTTATTTCAAAAAATTTCATGAAAGGATAAACACTAGTGATAATAATAGGAACATCCACAGTTACATGGAAAATTACCCACATATAATAGTAATACACAATATCTTTATGTATGTTACTGAAACACTAAAAAAGTTCTATGTTAGGTCCCTATAATAATAGTGTAGCATCCTTATTGTTATTGCTAGTGTAGCCCCATTATTTTTATTTTTGTGCCCATGTAGCCCCTATATCGTTATTGTTGTGCCCCATAGAAACCCACTATTGTTATTACATTATTATTGTTATGTAGGCTTTGATCATATTGTGACCCCTTAGACTCCTATATATACAAAGGAGGTATTTTCATTTGTATCATGTAAGAATTGTTCATTTATGTAATTTCAAGGAGGTTTACCCCTTGAAGAAGATAACTTTTAAGTCGTCGATCTTTCTTTTATTTTATTTTTTTGAGTTGGTTTCATAACATTTGGTATGAGAGATTTGGATTCTAGGGTTTCATTGTTTCAAACAAGACATGATGTAATTTTCGATATAACTTGTTTTCTACAAAGCTTCAGAAGCTAAAATTATGATCAAGTGGAGAAGAAATATTTTTTTACTTTGTGTCAGAATTTAATATCTTGGTTCACTATATTTTTAGAGATATGGTCAGTGGAAGTTAGGGTTTTTTCATGCTCCAGAATTTAGTCCCAAATAAGTAACCGAGGGAAAATTGTCATAACTTCTATTCAAGCATGAGATTGGAATTTCATAAAAAGTGAAAGAAAGAGAATGGAATTTAGTTTCGTGTGTATAAATTTTAGAACCGAAGGCTGAAATAGTGGCACGTGGCATTACGTACAGGTTCACTCTACTAAACCATTCCATAATCAGTCCATTGTGGGAGATTTGACATACCATTCTCTTGAAGACTCCAATTTTGGTCTGACTTGTGGCGTTGGAAAGAATACTCAGAGGGCTACCACGGGAAGGAATTTCAAACCTTGGAGATTTGAAATTACATAGTTAAAACCATTTAAATATCAAGATCCTAAAAGAAAGAAAAGGGTGTGTATTTGTTTTTTAAAATTGCATAACTTTTGTTTGAAAAATCAGTTTAAAGGGATTCCAAGGGAATATTGAAGCATATATATCAGTATTGGGTTCTAAAATTCCTCTGAAAAAAATAATTCTACACCAATTAAGCCCTCAAAAATCTCTACTATGATGCATGAAGAGAAATAATTGCAGCATGATATATCAAAATTACGAAACCAAGTGCAACAAATTTCACTCACACAAAGAGAAACCAAAGATGAACTAAAATGGCACATGTGTGGATTAAAATGGAAAATGGGTGGTTTAAAAGAAGAAATAAAGGTTTCATGGATGGTATAAAAGGCAACATGGAGTTTTATAAAGTAGACACGAATGCAATGAATGTCAAGTTGGAAGGGTTGACAAAGTTGTCGCAAGAAAGGCTTCCCGGTGGTGACAAGGTAATCCATGAAAATAATGATGAGGAAAAAAGGAATATGAATTATGATTTTTGAGACTCCAATGTGGGGTTTAAGAACCACCAAATTCCAAATATATATATGACGAAGTTCGATGGAAAGGATAGGGTAACATGGATACTACATATGGAGCAATATCTTGTTCCATGGGATGTGCAAGCCTCAAAAAAGGTATGTATTGCATATATATATTTAGAACCCAAATAGTTTGTATGGTATAGATGGATTTATTATCGTAAACCACTTGTCAGTTGGTAAATATTTATGGATGAAATGATATCACGTTATAAAGATACAAAGAGAAACGCCTTCTTTATCCAATTGATAAATCTAAAACAATAGGGTTCAATGGCAGAGCACATTGAAGACTTCCAAAAATTGAATATTAGGGTAATCGATATTCGAGAGGAGCATAGGATTGATGCCTTCATAGGGACTTTAAAATATAACATCCAACATGAGGTTTTCCTTTGGAAACATTATTGATTGGAGAGGGCATTCAAGGTGGCAAGAAAATTTAAAAGAAAAATCATGGAAAAAAGGAAGTATACCACTCACAACTATAAATACAGAAGTGTTGTTTCTCCTGGTCTTCCACAACCTACAAGGTTGACACCACAATAATTGGAGGAAAAAAGAGAAAAATGGATTTTTTACAGTTGTGATAGAAAATACACTAAAGGTCATAAGTGTGATGAGAATAAATTATTCTACATAGATTGTGAAGAGGAGGAAGAAAAGGAACAAGAAACATCAAAAGAGGATGATATACACCAAGAACCTTTTCATGAATTTCTAGACAGAGCATTGGGTTTTGGGCCTAAAAATTTGGCTTAAATATCAAGGATGTTGGCACAAAACTAAGGAATTGGAGCCCTCGTGTTGGCATGCAGTGTTATGCCTTCGTCTATAGCCTCATGGATGCTGGATTTCAAGATTGTGCTTGCATATATGGCTCAAAGAGGTCAAAATTTCAGTTTGACTCAGGGGTAAGAGGCCTGAAAGGTTGGGTTACCTCCTGGGGGTGTTATTGTTGTTGTATAATGTATGTATGTTGTGTTTCCATTGGTTCCACATCCTTAAGGTAACCTAGGAGGTTGAATCTCATTATAGTAGCCTCTTGTCACATGTTTACCCTGGATGAAGGTTGATTACTTGGGTAAATATGGGAAGAGGGTGTTACAAAGTGGTTTCAAAGCATGGTTCAACCCTCGAAATGGATGGGCGATGTGTTGGTCATGCATTCAAGTCGGTTGCATATGTGTCCCTTATGCTTGTATTCCATGTTCTTGTTGCATTTTCATTGTGTTGATCATGGTTTTAGTGATGTCGCCATGTGAAAGTTGATGGTTTTGTTGTAGGATGTGTCGTCATGAGTGTATGGTTGTATATGAATTTGTTATGCATGTTGGTGTCTATATGTTGTTATGCATGAATTTTCATGGTGAATGTTGTTATACATAAGGTCATTATAGGCAATTACATCATCATCATGATATTGGTATGTGATGATGCTAGTGTGTTGGCTAAGATAGAGCAAGAGATGCAGATCATTAAAGTGAAGTTGCAAAAATGGACTTTCGGGTAAGATAATATCATCATACAAGTTTGTATGTTTCGCATGCAGGTATGTGATTCATGGTTGTTGTAAGAATTAGGGTTACTTATATGTTTGTCATTCTCTTGGGCGTAGCCAAACTTGGCCTAGATTTTGGCTAAGACACTGCATTTTTGTAATATTCCCAAATGGGAAAAGTAGGAATATAGTGAAAAACCATGGAAATAGTAGAAAGTATTAACACATTACATATGAGCCAAATGATAGATCCATGGTATTATATATATCAAAAATAAAATAAGTACAATATCTTGGGGATCAAGTCCCTCAAACTAGGCAAGAGAAGCCTCCAATGCCTAAAAGTACCAATACATGAAATACCACTGTTAAACAATACATTGAAGCAAGTACAACGCAGTTTTATTACTAATACTGCAGCTGGGAAATATATATAAATGGATATAATTATTCCATGCTCATACAAGGCCAAAAATGGAGATCTATGCTCCCATACACTTTTCCTAGACAACCCAAAAAGGGTTTCCGGAAACATACAAAATATTAGAATGCTAGAATGTAGCCGTAGGGCTGAATAAACTTTGCAACTGGGCACCTGAAAAGGAGGTGGATGAATATGATATAGATCTGAAAGGAACTCCTCCAAATGCCTCTCTCAATGAAGGGCTGATCCCTTCAATGGAAAGCAGACACTCCAAATGGAGCATTGAACTCACCCCTGCAACAGATCTCTAAAACAACACAGTCACGGAATGGAACTAAGCTATAGGGGAAGATGATGTCTTTCACTGATACCAAAATATGCTATGAAGCTCGGGGACCTTCCTTACTGATCCTCCAATGGAAATAAACCTTCCTCCACTGAAAAACAACTCAGAAATTATCCAAAGAAACCCTCCACTGCTGCACCCTACAACTCAACACATATCTAAACAGAATATGCACTGTAGAATAAAGTTGTAGCTTGGCCGAATGTCGGAATGTGGAAATAATGTGCAATAATCTTCCTTAGAGGCTCCTCAAGGATATAGGTGGGATTCCCGACTAGGAACACCCAGTGCTAAACAACACTGCAATCTTAGCTAAATAGCTGAAGAAAGCTATATGTATAAACATACCGTATATCAAAATACTATTACATCCATGGATGGAATATGGTTTCCATCCTCTTCCTTATATAATTTGTGAGCTCCTCACCCTTGGCCCCATTCATTTAAGACACTACTTCCATGTAAAGAGTCTCCAAATAAAACTACGTTGTTCCTCAATGAATTTCTACTACGACCATACCAATGCTATTGATTTGGTCAAAGTTGACCCAGTCCACATGGTTCATCCATTTTTCACACATAGGAGAGATTTATGCAGCTCTTTTGATGCCCTTCATTCACATTTGGAGTGGTTTTAGTCCTACTAAGGAGATTTATGGGTCTCCTTGCCCTCTTATTCTTCTAACTAAGAAGCAAAACTAGATTTTAATATTCCAATTAGCTGCATGCTAATTTAGGAATATTACAATCCTCCCCTCCCAAATGTTTATTGTCCTCAAGGAACTACAAGGATAGATTTGAAAAATGTAGGGAACCTTCATTCCCATGTGAAGCTCCAACCTCCAAGATATCATCCATATAAAATGAATCACCCTCTAGAATGGTAATTCATAGAAAAAATCATATTATATGAAAGGCTCCTCCCAAAGACACAACTCGATAATATGGCTCACCTCATAAGGAAACAAGTGATATAATGTAGCAGCCATATAATGTCCCATGCTCCTCCTAAAGCATGAAGGAATGTGGGAAGTTTCATTCCGAATGGACACATCCAACCAATGTGTCATCCCTCCAATCATGTCCCCAACAATAATAAGAACATCATCAACATATGGGATCACAATTAAATTTATGCTAGCTACCATGTGTAGTAATGGATAAGGACAATGGTCCCTCAAGTGCAACCAGTGCTGTTTTACTCCTAACTACATCATAATATGGAATGATAAGTGGTTTCCCAACCACTTTTTTGCTGCCCCAATCTCCTCACAAGCTTGGATAAAGTGTATGGTGTATGGTGCAAATTGATCATACCCTACATAAGATATCATCTCCCCGAGGTCTCCTAGGGAGTGGCCATCATCAATGCTGCTTATGGCCTCAAGTAGACCATGAAATCTAGGAGGAAGAGTGCCCCCTCTTGAAGCAATGCCCTGCACATGAATGGTAAGGAAATGCAAATACATAGTAAATGAATCATGATGTACAGAAATAAAATCTTTACCATGCACTTGGTTCAAGTTAGTAAGGTGGCTAATAGATGGTCCTCCTCTCACTACCAATGAGAAAGGAAGTGGTTGTGATAACTTTACCAAAGATTTATGTCTCTCTTCATCCTCCAAACAATCCATGCATCTCCTCATATGATGGTGCATCTCCTCTTTGAAGCCTTCCCAAATGAATCCCTCCAGGATAGTACGGTATGCTCTTATAAATCTAGTGGGTTTGGAGAGAAAACCCCCATATGCTGCATCTAGTAGTTTCTCCTTGAGCTTAGAGGCCCTAGTCAAGAAGAATCTACTCTGAAAATTGATGACCCATCTACCACTGCATATCTCCCATCATATAACTTGTCATCAAGCACTCTGCATGAAAAGAGATCCTTGGAGTATTCCACCAATAGTTGGGATCTCCAATAAGGGTCAATGCTCAATAATGACAACGCTAAAGATATATCATGTGAAGCACTTGTCATGTTGCTGCTTTCTTCTTTGACATATCCTATGCCAAAGTCATACACCAGGATGCTGCAATCTTGCCTATGCTGCTCCTCTTACAGCTGCTCATGCTTTAGTGAAGGTGTAAGTTTTTGGAGGCTAGCCTTCCATGAAAAGCTATCACCCATCAAAAACTTTCTGATTTTGGCCAATGTAAGCATGAGTGGCCACCAAACTCTACCAAATATAGAATATTCCTCCCAATATGGAAGTATCTTCTGATTCTCCAAAGCCATGGAGTGGTCTCCTTTCACCATGATGGTGTCATCCATCCCCAAAACATCTTTTCTCAATGCAATATGTTTGGTGAGAGTGGGTAATACTGATGTTGGGAGAATGTCTCCCTCCTCCTTGAGCTTACCCCAGACTCTCTGCACTGTGTCAAGTCCTCCCAAGGTTCTCACCCCTCTGGGATCAATGAGTGGTGCAACCATATGTGAAGCATCTCTCATCATCTCCTGATTTGGTGGTCTTCCAAGTGGAATGCCTCCATGCAATGAGACATCAATATCAAGAGTAGACTGCATATATGAGTGGACTACTTTGTCCTTGCTCTCGCTACGCAAATATTTCTGCATCTCTTGTTCATCAACCTTCTGAAATAGATATGGGTGTGTGATCCTAACCATATGATGTTGCCCATCATCCCTACCTTCTCCTTTCATCTGCAATATCTCACAATCTATCAATAACGGCACATGCTTCTCATTGATTATGCCTTGATCTCCACATATGAGATCCTTTGGAACTCCTTGCAAACATACAACAACTCCTTTCATTGGAGAAATTTCTCCATATTTCTCCTCATGAGGTACTTGATCTGCTCCTAATGTGATAGCATTGTTATCTCCAGCATGTCCTTCCCCTTCATCATGAATGGAGGTTGCCTCATAATCATTAAGAGGCTATTTGTTTTGATCCTATTTTGAAAAAGAGATCTCCATGTCTTCATTTTGAGAAGAGAGCTCTTCCTGAAGTGGGGATCTTGCCTCTAGCAAGGAATTCTGCAAGTTTTTAACCCCCTCAATAGAATTATGGAATGGAGTTGGGTTTATGGATCCTTCCAACTCATGAAAATATCTTTTTTTTTTAGGCTTGGTTAGCTAAACCAAGGAAGTTTCAAATTTTTTTACATCAAACCTTTTCACTAACCTCCTAGTGAACTTTGCATAATTAGATACATTTACATGATTCAAGGAAGAAGTTTCATAAAACCACCAAGCATAGGCCTTACCTTGAAGATGCAGCGCTGCTACTCTAATGGCTTCATCTTCTGAAACTTGGTACTGCTGAAAATAGGTGTCTAGCTCCTTCACCCAAGCCCTTGTTGTACATTTAGGTGACCCATCGAAAGTATATAGAAAGAATCTACCCAAATCATGTTGTTTGCACCTCTTGATTCTATTGTGATTGCTAGGTCTTATATTCTCCTATATCTTGCAAAACCCTTGGAATTTTATATGATCTCTGAGATTGGGATTCATACTCTTGAAGATAATCACCAAGAGTCTCCTCCTTTGGTACATCTCCTTCCTCCATCTCTCTTGCTATGAACATAGGCATGGTAGAGTGTTGTAGATATGATTGTGTGGCTGAATACTCACACCCATAATATGATTAACTGGAGCTTTTTTCATATGCAAATATTCGTGAGGGATCTTTATGTCTTTCCCTCCTCATTCCCTTAATTTCTCTGTCAAGCTCATGCATAGTTTGGAGAAGAAGTTTTGAAAACCTATTACCCTCCATTTCTCCAAATAATGGAGACTTGCCTTTGTCTCTTCTATGAGTCTTCTCCTTTCTGTGAGAAGCTTCTTCTTCTTCTTATAACATAGATGCAATGTCTTCAAAGGCTGAGCCAATATTATGCTCTGATACCACTATAATAATCCCAAATGGGAAAAGCAGGAATATAGTGCAAAACCATGGAAATAGTAGCAAGTATTAACACATTACATATGAGCTAAATGATATATCAATGGTATTATATATATCAGAAAGAAAATAAGTACAATATCTTGGGGATCAAGTCCCTCAAGCTAGGCAAGAGAAGCCTCCAATGCCTAAAAGTACCAATACATGAAATATCACTGCTACACAATACATTGAAGAAAGTACAACGTAGTTTTATGACTAATACTACAGCTGGGATATATATATATATATATATATATATATATATATATATATATATATATATATATATATATATAATGATACCATGCTCATACAAGGCCAAAAATGGAGATCTATTCTCCCATGCACTTTTCCTAGACAACCCAGAAAGGGTTTCCGAAAATATACAAAATATCATAATGCCGAAATGTAGCCCAAGGGCTGAATAAAATCTGCAACTGGGCAGCTAAAAAGGAGGTGGCTGAAGTTGATGTACATTTTAAAGGAACTCCTCCAAAGGCCTCTCTCAATGAAGGGATGATCCCTTCAATGGAAAGCTCCAAATGGAGCACTAAACTCACCCCTACAACAGATCTCTAAAATAATGCATTCATGAACTGGAACTACGCTGTAGGGGGAGATGATGTCTTGGCCTGATGCCAAAATACGTTATGAAGCTCAAGGACCTTCCTTACTTATCCTCCAATGGAAATAAACCTTCCTCCACTGAAAAACCAACTCAAAAATGATCCAAAGAAAACCTCCACTATTGCACCGTGCAACTCAACACATATCTAAATAGAATCTGCACTGTAGAAGAAAGTTTTATCTTGGCCAAATGCTGGAATGTGGAAATAATTTTCAATACTCTTCCTTAGAGGCTCCTCAAGGATAGAGGTGGGATTCCCGACCAGGAACACCTTATGCTAAAAAACACTGCAATATTAGCTAAACAACTGAAGAAAGCTATATGTCTAAACAGATCATATATCAAAATATCATAGCATCCATGGATGAAATATGGCTGCCATCCTCTTCCTTATATAAGTTGTGAGCTTCCTCACCCTTGGCCCCACGCATTTAAGGCACTACTTCCATGCAAAGAGTCTCCAACTAAAACTGTGCTCTCCCTCAATGTCCACTACCTCCATACTAGTATTGTTGATTTAGTCAAAGTTGACCCAGTCCACATGCTTCATCCCTTGTTCAGACATAAGGGAGATTTATCTAGCTCTTTTGATGCCTTCCATCACATTTGGAGTTTTTTTATTCCTACTAAGGATATTTATGGGTCTTCCTACCCTCTTATTCTTCTAACTAAGAAGCAAAATTAGATTTTAATATTCCAATTAACTGCATGCTAATTTAGGAATATTAAAATTTTGGGGGGTGGAGCGTGAAGTGGACAGCACTATGAATCATTTTAAATATATTGCACGATGTCATAGGGGCTTTGGGGCAGGTCGAAACCCCTCCTTTTTGTAAATCGCACAATTTGTAAAAGGTTTTGGGTCATAGTTTCTTGTTTTAGGGAGCCCATGGTATTTGGACCATGGTATTTTGATGATTTAATTATATATGTAAAGGATTGAAATTTCATGTTTAGAGATATGACATTATATATGGTTATGGGAAACTCTTTGTAATCCATAGCGAAGGGAAGGCTCTACAACTAAGTGCAAAGAGACTTGGGAAGAGTCTGCAGCTTGGTGCGCAAACAACCTGCAACATAGTGCACAAGTCGAGACTGGTTGTATTCAAGGATTCATCGTAATAAATAAGCAGTTTTGTGGATGATATTCTCGTGTTCTTATGTGTTTTATGTATATATTTTCTTAGTATCTATTTTTTCGAAGAATTTATTATAGCTGCATGTTATTTCATCGCTATAATGGTTTATGGATTTATGTGAATATGGCATAGTAATTTATGAGTTGTAAGAATACGATAATAGAAAAATACTACATCTCCTAGTCCCTCAAGGCTGCAGAAACCTGATTCTTCATCCACCCATAATCACTTCAGATGATACTACAATCTGCTTGCAGGTCGTTGTCGGAAGGGCGAGGGATCAAGGGTTTATTTGGTGCACAGTATAGTACGAACTTGGGTCAGCCCAAATCAAGCCAAAAAATGGTTTTTTTCGGGACCAAGATCTCTTTGATGGATATGTGGATGTGGCACTCTTTGAAGAAGGAAATTCAAGATTGGATAGACCTAAAAGAGCAAGAATTTGTAGACCAAGAAAAAAGAAATCCTCATCTGACATCCAAAGCATGGTTACAAAATTATATCTTTACGAATCAATATGAAATTTTCTTTGCTTATTTTCCTGATGAGATGTATGAGTGGATATATATATTGACTAAAAGGAAGAACATTTTAAGGGTGAAGAACCTACGGTGTGGGCTCCTAAGTTGATATAGTGACTCAAGAGCACTAACAATAAGATTTCAAGGGTTATTGATTTTTGGATTGATAGCATCTTGGGAGGATCCATTACTGAGTTCGCAATAGACTCTATCGTGTCCTGCAAAAAATAAAAATGATGATTATTCAAAGAAACATGAGGTAAGTATTTGAAATCTCTGAAACTTTGGAATAATATGCTTTTGTGTGAAAAGGGAGTTTTACGGATGCAATCATATTGTTAGTTTACTTATGTTTGGAAGAAGAGAAAGTAAAGTTGAGAAAGAAATCGGCACAATGTGAAGTGGAAAAAGATATAGAGTAGATACCAGAAAGAGATATCAAGGTCAAGATCCAAATACCTATAGAGAAACTGATTATAGCCCTCTTTTGAGTGAATTTGAAAGTGAAAGAGAAAAAATCCACCTCCAGGTAACTGCATAGTATTCCCCCTCCTAGCCCGAGAGTTCGTCGAAGCCATAATCCCGTAATAACCAGGGTGTTTGTTTTTTTCTTGCTCCCCCTTACCCATATTACCCCCCATCCCCATCCCCCTCCCCTGAGAAGAGATAAGGTTGATGATATTAATCTACATTTTTTCATAGGAACTAGACTGGAGGATTTGAAATAGTTTTGGTTTTTATGAGAAGCCTCATGGACAACAAAGCAGACCAATGATAAGAATATAAAGAAGGTGCAACTCATTATAAAATTGTGCAATACAAAATTGACATGGTATATGAAGTATTCAACTACTAATAATAAAACATTTGCAGATATTAAAACAACACTAGTAGGAGAGTTTAAGAAATCAAACTCTCAGTCGCGGTGCATCATCGAGTTGAAAGAAACCAAATAGAAACCTATTGAATATGTTTGGGAGTTAGATTGGATATATAAGCTGTTATTGCATTAGGTAAGCTTTGATATAGCTCTGCAACAACATCAAGAATAGTTTATAGTTGCATTGCTACCACATATTAGATTACCATTGATGCAACAAAAGATAGGAACTCAATCCAAAGCTATGGATATTGCAATGAAATTGGAAGCTTTTCCTATAGGTGATACCAATGCAAGTATGCAACAGATTCAAAATCAGTTGGAAATCCTCAGCTTACATATACAAGATATCAATAAAATAAAGGAAGTTAGAGAATAAGTGTGGTGTATGAAGTGCAGATCGGAGGGCCATTCTAAGGAACAGTGCCCTATCTTCAGGGATTACATGGCTGGTGGAGCACCTAATCCCTTGAATGTATGATCTATCCCGTGGTACAAAATATGTAAGGCTATAGGACAACATTGCTTAGAATACTCCTTTTCGTTCTAGAAATATGTGCAGACCCAAAGGAATTTATATTGGAAGTTCTGTAAATCAGTAGGAAATGATGAGAACAATTGTCATGCTTATGACTTAATGATGGAGCATAATGCTGACACTTATAGAATTCAAGAAAAATAGCATGGACATGAGGAAAATGGACAAAACGATGGTCGAGGAGGTTATCAAGGAAGAGTTCGAGGTGGTGCAGCTAGTCGAGGATGTGGACATATCATTTGCTATAACTCCGGCCAGCTAGGTCATTTTGTAAGGGACTGCCAGAACCCCACAATGATGTGTAAGTACTATAAATCCTTTAAACATGTAATTGAAGAATTTCTTGTACTTATGGTGAAGATGAAAGAAAAAAGGAACCAACATCCAACATAGAACATTAAAATGATGATTGTTTAAAGGAGGAATGATGAACCTCAAGTTAATATTGTCACTAGAAGTGGAGCTGCAACTAGTAGTGATAAGGCAGATGAAAAGAAGGTATCTGAGGGTGCATGGGTTAGAAAAAATGTTGAGAAATATCTTATTTTTTATATTAAGAAATAGATATATATTTATGGAAGTAAAACAAAGTTTTATGGATGTTTGTGCTTCGACCTCTAGTGCAGATCCAAAGTCCGATTAGAGAAGTAACTATGGTGAGTCATCAACTTCAATGCAGAACCGAGCTCTGACGTAAGATCGAGATCCGATGCAATAATAGGATGTGGTAAGACAAGTAAGTAATTTAAGGTATTTTCTACAAACTTGTATGAAATTGTTAAGGGATAAAAAGTTTGTAGAAGGGTTGCACGAGTTGATAGATTCCTATGCATGAAAAGCAACACCATGAAGTGAGATGCGTGTAGTCAATTATTTGCATCGACAAAAGAGAAATGAGGCTTACTGTGTAGATAGGAGAATATGAGATGGATCAATTTATTCTCGATCTGGGATTTGATGGTAATGTATTGACGAAGCATACATGGGAATCGATGGGTAAGTCAAAGTTATAGTGGTCACCTATTCAGTTAAGGGTGGAAAATCAACAAAATATCTTCCCTATGGGAAGACTACCAAGTGTCACAGTGGATATTGAAGGAGTGTGCACTAATGTTCATTTTGAAGTAATAGATATCATTGATGACAATATCTTGTATCCTACATTTCTTGGAATAGTTGATTGGGAATTTGACAATATGGCCATAATTAATATGAAGAAGAGACAAATAATATTTGAGGGAAACAATGTGAGTGTGATTGTTCCATTGGATCCATCAGAAGGAGAAAAATACAAAGAACCAGTTAGAGAAGAATAATGTGCAACAGACATAGACCACATTTATCAAATGATAGCAAAGGAACAAGATTGTATTAAGCCTAGTGTAGAAGGCAAGTTGAGTTTGGAGCATGACAATTCTTATACCTCAGATTCAGAAGAAGAGTTGTAAAATTGGGCTACATGAAGTATCCACAAGGCGATGTTTAATAATTACCAAATTAGTTTTTTGTATCATGTTTGAGGTATGTGACTTTCCTTATTATGATAGAATAGGAGATGTGAATTATTTTATTAATGATTATGAAGAAAAAATTCAAGAAACTTAAAGGTTGTTAGCCTTGGATATAGCCCTAAAAACTATTCCTGCTAGATGGTGGAATGAACACAAGAATAATATAGGAGGATGAAAGGAATGTTGAAGATTGATGTGGATAAGGTCTGGATAGATAAAGACAGTAATGGAGATAAAATATGATGGTTAAACTAGTCCTAGGAAGCATATCTAGTTATGCACTTTAGCATGGAAGGAGTTCCATAGCAAGAATGGGTACATGGATTCATTCATACATTAGAGACAATCCCTAAGAACTGGTACCTAGAAACAAAGCTTTAACATGGTACCAAGATTTGGGTAGACATGGTTGATGGCTTCATATTAACATTCAGCTTTGAAGATGATTTCCCCTAAATGGATTGGGTCCTTCAGGAAATCAAGAAGAAAATATTTGAGAATGTTACCTTGCTAACATGACAACAACCTAATTGGGTTGCGCAAATAGAACATGCACTAGAATGCTATAATATTGTTGCATACAGAGAATAATAAGATCCTCACAACATCGACATAACAAAGTCAGAAGGAAACTTTGAAGTCACTGGACCTGATATACATATACCAGGCATAATGAATCCACTGAAGACCAAGAAGGTAAACATAGGATCATAGAAGGAACCCAAGTTTTCAACAATAGGAGATTACAGCAATGAAGAGACGGCCAATAAAGTTACAGAGTTACTTCATGAATATCAAGAAGTATTTCCTACCAAGTTTTGAGAAATGAAGGGCATAATAGGAGATCTAGGATTCATGAAGATTCCTCTAAAGCCTATTTCGAAGCTAGTCAAACAAATACCTTACAGATTGAACTTGAAATATAAGGAGAAAGTGAAGATAGAACTTGATAAGATGATAGTAGTAGGAATTATTGAACCTATAGAAGAATCAAAATGGGTGAGTCCTATGGTGGTTCAAGAGAATAAGACTCAAGGAGAGATCAAGATATATGTTGATTTGGGAAAGTTGAATGATGCATTTCTACGTGATCCATTCCCTGCCCCTTTCATAGATGACACTGGAAAATGTAGGAGGACAAGAAGTTACTCATTTATAGATGCATTCTCAGGATATCATCAGATTAGGATTTCTCCTGAAGATCGAAATAACAACACATTTTATATAGAATTGGGCTCATATCAATACACAGTAATGAATTTTAGACTGAAAAATGCCCCTGCTATATTTTTTAGGGTGGTTATCGTGGCTTTTAAGGAGTACATCCACAAGGTTTTGGAGGTATAATTTGATGATTGGAAATTATTTGGATTGTTGAGAAAACATGTTAGGAGTTTAAGACTCAAGCTCAACACATGTAGACATCATCAAATTTCTTTGAACTTAAAGAAGTGCATATTTTGTGCACCCTTCGGCATATTATTGGGACATATTTTTTGCAAAAATGGACTAATGGTGGACCCTACTAACATTGTTATAATTTTGATCTTGCCTCCACCTAAGACAGTAAGAAAGCTTCGCACTACTTAGGGACATATTGGGTATTACAGGAAGTTCATCAAGGAGTATACGCAGATTATTGTCCCTATGGAGAAATTTTTGAAGAAGGATGCAACCTTTCATTGGAATGAAGAATGTCAGAAGATCCTCAACATATTAAAAAAAATGGTAGCTTCACTTATACTAGTGTTCCCAGATGGGAACAAGGAATTTCATGTCCATGATGCTTCTTGTATAGCTTAGGGACTTGTATTGGCACAACCAGGTGAAGGAGAGATTGATCATCCTATAGATTTTGTAGGTAGGAATTTATATAAAGCATAAAATAATTACACAACTACAAAAAGGGAAGGATTTGCCATAGTGTATGCTTTGCAAAAGTTTAGACATTACTTTCTGGGGTCACACTTTAATATGTTTACAGATAATTATGCACTTAAGTATTTAGTTAATAAGCATGTCTTGGGAAGAAATATTTGTATATGGTTGTTGTTATTACGGGAATATGACTTTGAGATCATTGTTAAACCAGGGATGCTAAATGCATGACCTAACCACCTGTCAATACTGGAAACAGGGGAAGAACCAACCAACAGAGAAGATAATCTCCTTGGTGCACAGTTTTTTGCGATCAGAGTGGCGGATGACCATTTTGCGGATATCATTCATTTTGTGACCAGAGGAATGGATCCTTCGGAGTATAATATGCTTCAGAAGAAACAAATGGTGGTTAAGGTAGCTAAATTTTCAATAATAGCATGACAGTTATATAATATGGGATCATATGAGATACTGCATAGATATGTTCCTGAACATGAAATACATATGATTCTAGCAAAAGCTCATGGAGGTGCAGCTGGTGGACACTATGTAGGAAAAGCTACCGCACAGAAGATTTTGAGAGAAGGATTGTCATGGCATACACCACATAAATAAGGCAAGGAGTATTGCATAGCATGTGATGTGTGCTTAATAAAAGGGAATCCTTCCAGAAGAGATAAGATGCCATTGGTACCACAAGTTACATTATAGGCTTTTGATAAGTGGGCCATTGATTTTGTTGGACCAATCAACCCACCTGGAAAGAGGATTGGTGTGAGGTACATAATTACAGCGACTGATTACTTAACAAGATGGACCAAAGCACAACCAATACGGGAATACTGGACAAAAACTACATCAGAGTTAATTTTTTAGTACATACAGTATAGATTTGGATGTCCAAAGATTTTGATGAGTAACCAAGGTTCCAACTTCCTTAATAAGACCATTGAAGCATTGAATGAGGATTTCCAATTCTATCGTCAAAAGAGCACCCCTTATCACCCTTGTTTCGATGGAACAGTGGAAAACTTTAATAATATTTTGGAGAATTCCCTTACTAAGGTATACAATGTGAATAGAGATGATTGGGACCTTATAATTCCAGCAGTGTTATGGGATTATAGGACCACATGTAAAAAGTTGGCAGGTCAGACGCCCTTCAGGTTAGTTTATGGGTAAGAAGTTCTGATACCCATGGAGTGCATTGTGCCTAGATTGAGGATTGCGCTTTTAAAAATATGGTAGAACTTGATATAATGGAGAAAATAATTTCATATTTTATTTCTTTGGAGGAATATATATTTGTAGCAGGATTCCAATAGCATGTGCAGAAATAAAGAGAAAAATCTTGGCATGACAGACATATTAACCAGAATAATTTCCAGGTAGGAGACCTTCTACTTTATGACAGTAATTTTGTGAATTTTCCAGGAAAATTCAAGATGCATTGGTCGGGCCCATACATTATCAAGCATATTACTAATGGATACGCAGTTCAATTAGCGAAGTTAAATGGAGAATTGGTTCAAGGAAGACTAAATGGCAGCAGATTGAAGTTGTACAGGGACAACCCAGCCCTTATAGATTCACTTTTAAGAAGAAAGGAGAAAAATATTAGTGCCACCTACAGTTGAAAGTGGGAACTGGACTATAAACTACGCTACAATTTTTTTTTTTACATGGGAAGCCTCGATGTAAGAAGGGGTTTTCACTATAGTGTGGAGTATTTAGAAGTTCGCAAGAAGATTTTATGCACTATAGTCCATAGTATGTCGAATATTAGCCGGAAACAAATGATCATTAAAAGGGAGAGTTGTTGTTAAAAGGCGCGGAAGGTTGCATTTATGAGGACAGATGGACTGGATCTAGCAAAAGATATGCAGTTAATGAACACAATCTAAACAGGATTTTAGCTAATTATGAGGTTATAAATTCTTTTTATAAAACATCTTTTCTTGCCAAGATTTAGCACTTTGTTGTCCTCAGATCTCGAAAATTTCTAGGTGTAGAGAAGTTCCAGAAGTTGCGCTATTGTATGAATACTGAGGATTTAATTCACATATTCAAAGAGAAGGTTATAGCAGGAATCATGGAAGGAGCCACATCATCATCTGATAAACCTATAGCATCAGCTAAGATGCCAACAACATCACCACAAACTAAAAATTGAATATCGCCAGGAAAGAAACCAAGTAAAGAACATAGAAACAAGAAGAAACAGTACAAGAGACCTATCGAGCAAGAACCCGGACAAGTAAGAGACAAGGAGGAAGAAGTAGAGAAGATGAAAATGGAAATAGAGGGTGCAAAATTTCCTTCACCTATCCCACTATACATTGCACCTATAAAACCAGACGCAAAACCTGTAAAAGATTCAAAGGATGCAAAGTATGGAACCTTTCCACCCCTGTTGCTAGATTCAGTACAATTTCCTAGAGAAATGCTTAGAAAAAATCCATAGGTCAATTTTGCAGATTCCGATTTCAATGACAGGAAGAAATACCCATAGTTAAAACCATGAAGCTATCTAAAGTAGGTACACTACCTTGACAGCGGTGTGACAAGGCTATAACCACAACAGTGGGTGGCTGGATTGATGCGGTCAGGGATATTGAACATGATGAATGTGCCGCACCTCGGCAGAAGTTCTACAAACATAATGATGCAGGGGCATGAGGCTTAGAGACAAAGACTTCATTAATTATTCCAAAAATCCAAAAAATGTTATTAGTACCTTTAGCTGTCATTTACAGTTGTAATAGATAGGCTTAAACTAGTATTTAGGAGGATTGAACAGTTTTAGGTTTGTTTTAGCATATTTAGCTTCAGTTGATAGAATTTTGGGAGCTATTAGGAAATTAAGATTTTGTATAAATTTAAAGTATTTGATCTTCAAGTAGAGGTCGATTGTTATGAAAAAACATATAAATGTAACCTCAGTAGAGGAGGAATTCAGAATTGGTCATAGAAGAATGATTGTGAGTTTTTAGCCTCTGTTTCAATAAAGTTACAGTATTTATTTATTTGTGTTATACTTGGCAATCCCCGAAGGGTTCATTCCTTCGAAATTTCATTGGATATACATGTTTCTGTGTATAATTTTAATGTAGATTGGTTTCTGTGCGAAGAAGAGTCTACATGTATTCAAACACTGTGTAGAAATTGGAAGCAATTAATCTCTGTGCGAAGGAGGGTTTTAGTTTCCCGAAATCTATTTGGGTTCTATGTGTGAATTGAATATATAACCTCTGTGTGTAAATGTTGGAAGGATTTTAAGCGATCCAGGTTTTGAGCTTGTAGTAATAGCTATTCCATCCTTGGAAAGGAACAACAGAATCATCGTGGAGTTCGCAGTTCGAAAGGAACAGCAGTTGAGCAAAGGAACAACAAAGAAAATTGTGTTTAACCACGATTTAACCAAAGTTGAAGGTTGGTGGTTTTGGGAAACCATACCACTGGTTTTTCATTGCCTTTGGGCTGGAAGCGGTTGTAAACCATTTCAATGTGATCGAATAAAAACTTGACACGTCACCATGCCAAAACAGCCCATTTTGTGTGCCTTTTGTGAGACAAAGTTTGGTGGTTGGATGAACGCAATATCCGTCCGATCGGTATTGGCGGAGATCTGATGGTGGTCGCATCGCGCGATAAGTAGTGGTTTAACTAAAGGTATGGAACCGAAGTTTGATTAAATAAGGTTTATTTAAACATTGAAGTCTGGGTGTATAAGTCTCGAAGGTCTTTAACCTTGGTTTAGTGCTTTATATAATGTCTATGAAGGCTGTCATATCAAGTTAATAAAAATATTTTTATTAAAGTGATTTACTTCCAAAATATTTCCAAAGGATTTATTAAACAGGGTCTTTTAAACATTGGTTAAAGTGGGTCTATCATATTCCCGAAGGTTTCCAAGAAGTGATTCTGAAGGTTTTAAACCTTGTGTATAATAAACATTGTTTATTATCACATTTCCGAAAGTCAAGTATTATATTCTTGAAGGTTCAAAACATTGGTTAACTAGTTTTTAAATGTTTCCAAAGGGCTAACGTAGTTATAAGGGGAAAAGGAGATTTTCTTCCAAATGTACATTTTTTTAATGTTTTACCAAACAGATTTCATAACTTTTGATGAATGGAAGTGGAAAGGGAGATCAGCAACAGATTCCTCGAGAGTTAGAAAGCATTGTACAAAAGTTTGAATAGCTCTCCTTAATGCCTGCACCCACACTACCATCATTTGTGGTATCAAAGCCATCTTCAAAGCATTTTTCAGATATTGAGCAGACTTCTAAAAGCTAGAAGAAGAAATCCAATATGGTTGTCAGAATTGGTAGAGGTGTTGCTAGTAGAAGAAGAGGTAGGCTAGCTGCAAATGCAGAAAATCAGTTTTAGGCTCTACATCCATGCCTAGGCTTAAAGTATCAGCTTTTGCAGGAGGATTGAATCCAGAAGAGTTGATAGATTCGATCAATGAGATGAATAAATGCTTTTATTATGAATAAATGGGTGAAGAAAAGAGAATTAAATTTTCTGTTACAAGGTTGAAAGGTAATGTAGCACTTTGGTGGGATGGAGTGCAAGCATAGAGAAGTAGATTTGGTAAATATCCAATCAAGAATTGGAACGGAATGGTGGCAAAGCTGAGAGGTAATTTTTTGCCTAGTGATTATCAGCTTTCATTATTCAGACAAATGCAGAATCTTAGACAAAGATTAATGACAGTGAAAGAATACAAAGAAGAATTTTACAAAGTGAGTATAAGAGCAAGAAAAATCCAAGACATAGCTGAGAAGATTTCCAGGTATGTAAATGGTCTGAAAATGGAGATTCAAGATGAGATTAGTATATTGTCTCCTAAGACAGTAGAATAGGCTTACCAGATGGCCTTAAAAGTTGAAGAAAAACTCCTGAGAAAGTAATCTTCCAAAGGAAGAGGTACTTTCCAAGGAAAGCGAAGTCAAGGTGGTAGAGGAAGATCTACAACACCAAGAGATGGAGCTAGCAGCAGCCCACCTCAGCATGCACCCACAGAAGGTGATGCAAGTGGAAAAAGGAGTTCCTATAGAGGAAGAGGAGGCAGAAGCAGAGGAAGAGAAGTGAGATGTTACAGATGTAATAAATTAGGACATAGAGCCTATGAATGCCCAGAGAAAGAGAATGTGGGTACAATTCAGAGAAATGAAATTGTTGCTTAGACTGGAGAAGAAGCAACAAAATTTCCTGAAACAGAGAAAGAGATTATGCCAGAGAAAGGAGAATCTTTGGTGGTTAACAAGTTTTTGTTGAAACAAACAAAGGAAGTTGCTGAACCAACACAGAGAAATACTTTGTTCAGAAGTGTGTGCAAAGTCCAAGGAAAATGTTGTCAATTGGTCATTGATAGTGGCAGTACAGATAATTTGGTCTCTACAGAGGTGATAGAGAAGTTGAAATTGAAGACAAGGTAACATCCAACACCCTACAAAGTGTCATGGCTTCAGAAGGGACATTAGTTGATCGTGAAGGAATAATGTGAAATAGAATTGCATATGGACAGCTACAAAGATAAGAATATGTCTGATGTGATGCCTATGGATGTGTGTCACATATTGCTGGGTAGACCTTGGCAGTATGATAGAGCAGCAGTGCATGATGGTAAGAGAAACACTTACAAGTTTTTCAAGGATGGTATGAATCAAACATTGTTACCTATGGAAGAAGGAGATGCATCAAGAAAAAATTCTGGTCCAAAGACTTTATTGTTGAGTGGGAAAGAATACTTGCAACAAATTGAAGATGATGAGGAAAATTTTGCTTTAGTTTTCAAACCTAAGGTAGTATTTACTTCTACTAGAATTTATGATTTGCCAATTGAAATTCAAGAAATGTTGGAGAGTTATTGTGATATTATTGTGGATGATTTGCCTGATGAATTACCACTTGTAAGAAGAATCAACCATCAGATAGATTAGATTCCAGGATCAAATCTGCCTAACAAAGCATCGTACAGAACGACTCCTACAGAAAATGAAGAAATCAGAAAGCAAGTGCAGGAATTGGTTGACAAAGGTTTGATCAGACAAAGTTTGAGTCCTTGTGCAGTACCTACAGTGTTAATTCCGAAGAAAGATGGAGGTTGGAGAATGTGCACTGATTCAAGAGAAATCGAAAAAATAACAATCAGTTATAGATTTCCTTTACCTAGAATTGAAGATTTAATGGACTATTTGAGTGGAGCAAGATATTTTTCAAAATTAGACTTGAAAAGTGGGTATCATCAGATTAGGATAAGGGAAGGTGATGAATGGAAAAAATCCTTTAAAACAAATGAGGGATTGTATGAATGGATGGTAATGCATTTTGGTTTATCAAATGCACCTAGCACCTTTATGAGGCTCACAAATGAAGTATTAAAGGAATTTATTGGTAAATTTTCAATAGTATATCTAGATGATATATTAATTTACAGCAAAACAAAGGAAGAACACCTGAGACATCTCAATTATGTCTTAAGAAAGTTACATCAAGAGAAATTACTGGTAAATTTAAATAAGTGTTCATTCATGAAAGAAGAATTGGTATATTTAGGTTTTTTTGTTTCTTCTGAAGGATTAAAAATGGATCCAGAGAAGGTAAAGGCAATTGTGGAATGGCCTTCACCAAAGAATGTTTTTGAGGTAAGAAGTTTCCATGGACTTGCTAGTTTTTATAGAAAATTCATAAGGAATTTTAGCAAGATTAATGCACCTATCATTGAAACCATAAAGAAGGACAAACAACCATTTAAATGGACTGCTAAATCTGAAAGGAATTTTCGGTTTTTGAAATAGAAGATAACTGAGAAACCTGTCTTAGTTTTGCCTGATTTTAATAAACCATTTCAAGTGAAGTGTGATGCCAGTGGAGAAGCTATTGGGGCTGTATTAAGTCAAGAAGATAGGCATGTGGCATATTTCAGTGAGAAGCTGAATGAGACAAGAATAAAGTACTCTTCTTATGACAAGGAATTTTATGCAATAGTACAATCATTGAAGAAGTGGAGACATTATTTAATGTCTAAAGAATTTGTGCTATATTCAGATAATCATGCTTTACAGTATATTATGCAGCAGCCTAAATTGAATCAAAAACATGCAAAATGGGTTGAATATCTTCAAAGCTTTAACTTTGTTTTGAAGCATATAATTGGTCAAGAAAATAAGGTAGTTGATGCCTTGAGTAGAAAAAGAATTATTGTTAAAGAAAATCGAATTGAAGTGGTAGGTTTTGATTTTCTTAAAGAACTCTATAAAACAGATTTGGATTTCAAAGAAGCATTTGAACCATGTTTTAATCCTATTTTGATAAACAGAAGTCAGTGGTTAGATTATTTCTTGCAAGAGGGTTTCTTGTTTAAAAGAAATCAATTGTGCATACCAAATTGTTCCATGAGAGAAAATTTAATTAGATAAAAGCATAGTGGTGGACTTGCCGGACATTTTGGTGTTGATAAAACTTATGAGCAATTAAGTCATTTTTATTATTGGCCAAAGATGAGATCTGAAGTGGAAAAGTATGTGAAGAATTGTAAAATTTGTCAATATGCAAAGGGGAGAAGTCAAAATGCAGGTTTGTACATTCCATTGCCTATTCTAGACAGACCTTGGGATATGGTAAGTATGGATTTTGTTTTAGGATTGCCTAAGACACAGAGAGGGAATGATGCAATTTATGTTGTAGTTGACATATTTTCAAAGATGGCACATTTTATTCCATGTTATAAAACTAGTGATGCTACTCATGTTGCCAATTTGTTTTTCAAAGAGATTGTTAGATTGCACGGGTTAACTAAAAGTATTGTTTCTGATAGAGATACCAGGTTTGTTGGTCATTTTTGGAGGACATTGTGGAAGAAGCTTGGTACTAAACTGAGTTTCATCTCAGCTTATTACCCACAGACTGATGGGCAGACTGAAGTAGTGAATAGAAGTTTGGGTATTCTTTTGAAAAGTCTTGCAGGAGAACATCCTAAACAATGGGATCATATTTTACCACATGCAGAATATGCATACAATGATTCACCTAATAGAAGTATATGGCAGATTCCATTCCATATAGTTTATGGGATGCACCCAAGAGGAGTATATGAATTGAGGAACTTGGGAAAAGCAGAAATAAGGAGTGTTGATGGAGAAGAATTTGCTTCAGAGATACAAGCAATACATGAATAGGTAAAGCAGCAGCTACAAGACAGCAGTATAAAATAAAAAAGCAGAGCAGATTTGAGTAGAAGAGAAGTTAATTTTGAAGTTGGTGATTTGGTTTTGGCACACTTGAGGAAAGAAAGATTTCCAAAGAGGCAGTATAACAAATTAAAATTAAAAAATATAGGACGATGCAGGGTATTGAGAAATTTTTCTGCAAATGCCTATGAAATTGAATTGCCTTCTGATATTGGAATATCTCCAATATTCAATGTTGTGGATTTGTACAGGTATGAAGATGGTGGCACAGATGAAGGACCAAAAGACACAGAGGATCTTAGACAAGAAAGTGTTTAAGAAAACCAGGGTATAGGAGTATTTTCAATACTTGATCAAGTGGAAGGATCAGCCAATTGAAGATGCTACTTGGATGACAGAAACCAAGCTACAGAAACTGGATAGTTCTATAGAGGATCTCATGGACAAGATCCCATGAATATTTTTGTCCCGAGGAGTCTGATGAAGGGGCATGAGGCTTAGAGACAAAGACTTCATTAATTATTCCAAAAATCAAAAAATATTTTACAAGCAAACATGTTGGTACCTTTAGCTGTCATTTACAGCTGTAATAGATAGGCTTAAACTATTATTTAGGAGGATTTAACAGCTTTAGATTTGTTTCAGCATATTTAGCTTCAGTTGATAGAATTTAGGGAGATATTAGGAAATTAAGATTTTGTCTAAATTTGAAGTATTCGATCCTCAAGTAGAGGTCTATTGTTATGAAAAAACATATAAATGTAACCTCAGCAAAGGAGGAATTCAGAATTGGCCGTAGAAGAATGATTGTGAGGTTTTGGCTTCTGTTTCAATAAAGTTACAGTATTTGTTTATCTGTGTTATACTTGGCAATCCCCGAAGGGTTCATTCCTTTGAAATTTCATTGGATATACATGTTTCTGTGTATAATTTGAATGTAGATTGGTTTCTGTGTGAAGAAGAGTCTACATGTATTCAAACGCTGTGTAGAAATTGGAAGCAATTAATCTCTGTGCGAAGGAGGGTTTTAGTTTCCTGAAATCTATTTGGGTTCTATGTGTGAATTGAATATTTAACCTCTATGTGTAAAGGTTGGAAGGATTTGAAGTGATCCAGGTTTTGAGCTTGTAGT
The DNA here is from genome assembly GCA_034641835.2 of Pinus albicaulis. Taxonomy (NCBI): domain Eukaryota; kingdom Viridiplantae; phylum Streptophyta; class Pinopsida; order Pinales; family Pinaceae; genus Pinus; species Pinus albicaulis. The sequence goes on along the minus strand of CM076580.1, from coordinate 108,055,818 downwards.
AATAGTTATTCCATCCTTGGAGAGGAACAGCAGAATCATCGTGGAGTTCGCAGTTGGAAAGGAACAGCAGTTGAGAAAAGGAACAACAAATAAAATCGTGTTTAACCGCGATTTAACCAAAGTTGGGTTGGTGGTTTTGGGAAACCATACCACTGGTTTCGCACAGCCTTTGGGCCGGAAGTGGTTTTAAACCATTTCAACACGATCAAATAAAAACTTAACACGTCACCATGCCAAAACAACCCATTTCGTGTGCCTTTTGTGAGATAAAGTTTGGTGGTCGGATGAACGTGATATCCGTATGATCGGTATCGACGGAGATCTAACGGTGGTCGCATCGCACGATAAGTGGTGGTTTAACCAAAGGTATGGAACCGAAGTTTGATTAAATAAGTTTTATTTAAACATTGAAGTCCAGGTGTATAAGTCCTGAAGGTCTTTAACCTTGGTTTAGTGATTTATATAATGTCTCTGAAGGCTTTCATATCGAGTTAATAAAAATAGTTTTATTAAAGTGATTCACTTCCGAAATATTTCCAAAGGATTTATTAAATAGGGTCTTTTGAAAATTGGTTAAAGTGGGTCTGTCATATTCCCGAAGGTTTCCAAGAAGTGATTCCAAAGTTTTTAAACCATGTGTATAATAAACACTGTTTATTATCACATTTCCGAAAGTCAAGTATTATATTCTTGAAGGTTCAAAACATTGGTTAAGTGGTTTTTAAATGTTTCCAAAGGGCTAACGTAGTTATAAGGGAAAAAGGGGATTTTCTTCCAAATGTACTTTTTTTTAATGTTTTACCAAACAGATTTCATAAATTTTGATGAATGGAAGTGGAAAGGGAGATCATGAAGAGATTCCTCCAGAGTTAGAAAGCATTGTACAAAAGTTTGAACAGCTCTCCTTAACGCCTGCAACCACACTGCCATCACATAACATATCTAAGACAATTTCTCATGTTGGTTCAAGATGGATTACTTTGGATAGGAAAGAGGATTATTATTGACAAAATGCTGATATGGATTATCATGAGACTTCCATATCAAGGACGCAACCCCACAAAATGATTTGTAGGAAAATACCATGATAAAGCAATAACTCAAAGAATAAATAATATGTTCAGATTGACAAAAGGGAAGTGAGGATATGACATCAAATAAATTAATGACCAGGGAGTTCACTTCATGGCACACATACTAGCTGGGAAGATCATGAGAAATTTATTAGCCAATGAAGTCCATGTAGCAGTAGTTTCACTAGCTATAGAGTGTGCCAAAGGGGTTTAGTACAACTGGGCTGCGTACCTTTGAAAGGAGTTTATGGATGAATTTTTAGAGGTTCAGGACAAAGGTACTACATTTCATTATGCATGATTTATTTTGATAATAGCAATGCTAGCATGGAAAGAGCCAGGGGAGTCGCATTTTCCTTTGGTAGCTTTAGATGTGTGTGAAGCCGCGTTGTATGTCTTTCTATTGTATGCGAATCAACCATCGCGAGCACAGGAAAATAGAGTGTTTTTTTTACTATATCATATGGATTACATATGTTGGTGAACCAACACCCTTTCCTATCATCAAGCCTATACCAACAATATCAATCTATCGTGAAGTTCAAGGCTAACTTCCACAAAATCTATATATAAGCTCGTAAGGACGCGACGAAGACATGGTATCCCTTGCCATATTTGGTAACAAAATATGATATATTTTCACAAGCACAATAGTGGCCCGCAAAATGGATGATTGCACCGGAGACAAAGGCAGGAGACAGTTCAATAGAGGAGGAAACATTGCAACATGGGGAACCAAGTGGAAAGGATAAGCACAAGGAAGAGGAAGAGGAGGAACACGAAGAGACTCATGAAAAGGGTCATCAGGATCCTCTTGGAGGATATGAGCACAACAAAGAGCCTGAAAAGACTCAGACAGGCCCTTTCGTCGCAGAGAAGAGGAAGGTAGGTGCTGAAGCTTCCAAGAAATACAAAACGAAGAAAAATGCAGATAAATCAAAGGACGTAATGACATTGGTCCTTACTGATGAGGACCTCGATTAGATTGGGGATAGAGTACAGGAAGTTATGACAGATTCATGGAACATGATAGAGGATCGCTACAATTCACTTCTAACAGGTGTCGAGGAGAAAATTGCAAAGCTAAGGATACTGGCACAGAAAAACATACAACCAGCATAGACAAAGGAAAGGCTTTAGGAAGAAAGATTAATAGAGCCCACACTTGGGGTGAAATTAATGCAAATACCTGCCTGAGCCCTACAGTTAAATTGACTCCATCAAAGTAAATCAGTAGCCAAAAGGATGAAAGTATGTGAACATGAAAATCACAACTTTACCATTGCAAATATTGTATGAGCTATACCAAGGAATCATAGATGAGCTAAAGTAGCGAGAACAACTCACTTCAAAATTGAACATTCTAGCAGAATAGGAGCAATCTTCATTAAAGCAACAATTCTACCAAGCCATCCAAGAGAACGATGAGGCAATGCAACAACAACAGAAGTTGAAAGAGATGGTGAAAGCCACATGTCGAGAAGTTCTGGACATCAATTTCCAAGAATAGAAATCAGTGGAGGGCAAGTTTGAGAAGCTCAGCGTTATGGTAAAGGGATACAAGGAGAAAATCGAGGAAGTGAAATTTTCATATTAGATGAAGATCACTGCGCTGCAGATGAAGCTACATCCAACCACGCCACTGGAAGTATGAGAGTAGAGGGAGACCAACCTGAAGGCTGAAGTGGCTGGTATCTCCGCAGCAGTGGTAGACTGTAGGAATTTTTTAGATGAGACTTTATATATTTTTATTTTTCTCCAGGAAGATCCAAATGTGCAGAAGTTAGAATAATAATTTCAGAAGAAACAAAAGAAGTTGGAGGAGATTCATACAATTGCGAAGACCTTATCAATATTATAGAAGTTCGCCAAGATAAACGAATGAAATACAGTACAGAAGAAAATAGAGGCGCTACGAAAAGAGAGCAGTTTTTGATAGAGATAACTCAGCCGTGGCTGGATGAGGCTCTCCAACTGTGTCAAGAAGTGGATGGGAAGCTTCAAGAGCATCGACAAAGAGAAGAGGCAGTGTTGCAGAAGACTACAAGGCCAAGGACAGAAGCAGTGTTGGAAGAAGCGCGCACTAAAGAAAATCATGTCGCAGGGATCCTATAGCAATTCAAAAAGGCCTACGGCATCATAGCAAAAAAAATCATAGGCAAAGCAGTTGAGTGACTCGGGGCGAGTCACATGTAAGCGTTGGGGGCCTGTTGGGCGCAACCCAAATTGGCCTAGATTTTGGATAAGACTCCGCATTTTAGGGGTGGAGTGCGAAGAGGACCACACAACAGAGTGCGGAGTGGACCACGTAGTAAATAATTTTAAATATACTGCATGGTGTCATAGGTGCTTCAGGGCAGGTTGACGCCCCTCCTTTTTGTAAATCTCACAATTTGTAAAGGGTTTTGGGTCATAGTTTCTTGTTTTAGGGAGTCCATGGTATTTTTACGATGTAATTGTATATATAAAGGCTTGAAATGATATATTTAGATATATGGCGTGATAGATGGTTATGGGAAAGTCTTTGTAATCCGTAGTGAAGGGAAGGCTCTGCAGCTGAGTTTGTAGACAATTGGGAATATTCTGCAGTTGAATGTGCAAAGACCTAGGAAGAGTCTATAGCTTGGTGCGCAGAAAGCCTGCAGCTTAGTGCACAAGTCAAGACTGGTTGTATTCAAGGATTCATCATAATAAAGAAGTATCTTTGTGGATTATATTCTGGTGTTCTTATGTTTTTCCTGTATATATTTTCTTAATATTTGTTGTTGCGAAGTATTTATTACAGTTGCATGTTATGTCAGTGCAGTAATGGTTTATGGATTTATGTGACATGTTTCTAAGATTAATTGAATGTGGCGAAGTAATTTATGAGTTGTAAGCATAAGATAATAGAAAAATACCACATCTCCCAGTCCCTCAAAATTTTAGAAACCTGGTTCTGCATCTACCCATAGTCACTTTGGGTGAGACTACGATCTTCTTGTACGTTGTTGCCAAAAAAAATTTGGTGCGCAATATAGTCCGAACATGGGTCAGCCCAAATCAAGCCAACACATTATATTATTATCATGGTTATAAATGTGATAAATAATATATTATCAATGTAGTCATATGCGTTTTGGTTATGTGTATGCCTTTCATTCTATTTATGTTATGGTTACATACATGATAGACATTAGTTAACTAGTGTGATCATATGTACATGTGTTGGTTAGTCAAGCATGGTAATAACTTGATGAGTATCATATATGTTGTTTATATATGTGAACATGTTAGTTAGTTACTGTTATGGATATCGTGACCTTATTTATGTTTGATTTGATGTGTTGTGAAGTTATATCGTGCTAATATAGATTGATTGTGTAGATAATATAGCCTCCCCTAAGATAAATTAAGGTATTATTTTGCTTATTGATAAGCCTCAGTATTAAAACAAGAATGTTGCAACTACCGAGGCTACCAACTAATTTATTTATCAACCTGGGGTTCGTACAAACTTAGGAGGTATCAAAATTATATGTTCAGCATACAATGTGTCCTTTTTTTTATCTAATTTAATGGAGTGAATGTCATGAAATCAAAGCCTAAACTAATTTTATAAATGAAAGTGTTACTTTGAAAAGAAATTAATCCTAGGAAAGAACAACAATTTGTAATTGAAATCCTAAGAGGGTGAGTTCAAATGAAAAAACCCTATTATAATTTGAAAAAATGAATGTCTTAAGTGGTATCTATTCTTCCTCAATCATGTATTTATATCCTAGGGGTCATGATTCAATCCTAAGAGACAAAAACCAACCTTTGGGAGAAAATCTGGTCGAGTTTACACATGCTACAAAAGTGCTACATGAAACTCTGGTTTTGCTACAGGAAAGTCTATTTTGGAAATAAATAACCAAATGACTAAGTAAATCAAATGAAAAATGGGATGGGACAATTTTTTTTATTAATTACGATGTATTAGGTCTCCATTCCAAGTGGAATCGCTACAAAATATCCCTGTTCACATGTGTTTAAAAATAACAGAAAACTACTACTCTAAAATCTCGAAATTCAAGAACTAGTGAGCTAGTTAATCTATCAAATTCCTAACCTAATCAAGTGAAAATGCAATGGGGTGATTTTTAATTAAATTTAACATTATTATGACCTAATACAATTGGAATAAATTCAAATAGATCTCATTAAACCATTCTAAAAAATAGCAGAAATTTACTATTATTTCACTACAAGGCATTTCCAGAAATCTTATATTCATGAACTAGTAACCAAATCCAATTATGCTAATGATTAAGATGACATTACAAAGTTATTATAAGGATGAATAATTCTTTTGAACCTTTAAACAACCTGCAAAATAAATCACTTCAATAATTTAACTTAATCCTACAACAAGAAAAGAAACAATACTAAATACAGAAATATGCAAAACAGAAATGAGAGATGCATGTGAATAAGAAGTGAAAAGAACATAAATAAATTGTGAAAGAGGGATTTGAGGATCCTAGGATGGCCAATCCCAAGGAGGAATCAGAGTCCTATGGAATAAACCACGCCTTAGAAGCTAAAAATGGCACCAAACTTCATTATTGAATCAGTCCAAGTATGTCCCTGCAAGAAAAGAAAGTGGAGCTGCTAAACAACAAGTTTTCTCCACATTAAGACTAAACAATACATGCCCCTAGTGGCCAATTCGAATTGGTACTTATACAAAATGAGAGGAAGCATTCTCTTTGAAAGGATGAATCTTTCCCCTCCAAAATCCCTCAAATAGTTGATTTGGTTCCCAACACTAGGAATTTTCAGTAAATGACAGGGAACACATTCCTAGTTTTTCTCAATCATCGTAGTTTCAGAATCTCTCAATAATTTCATGATATTTTGTTTATTTATTCTCCAATATTGATCCTCCAGTAATAGGGAGCAAGTCCCTAAATTATCTCCTTCTCAAGATCTTCATAATCTTCCCAATATTCTCAATATTCTACAAAATAATTAATATTAGGCACAAATATGCAATTATATCTAAACCTTCCTAATGAACATATTAAAGCTAAAAATATTTCATCTAACGCAAAATATAGAGGTTTAATGTGCTGAAGGATGGTTAGATGGGCCTTAATTCATGTCTAATTTAGAGGCCCATCACTTATGTCATATACTTGGTGCTTGAATGCTTGATTTTGTCATCTATTTGATGTTTGAGTGAGTTGGTGTCTATTACGTCATCTAGTTGATTTATTTAACATGGTGTGTTTGCAAGTTATTTGAATTTTTTATTAATTGCATGATATGATTATGTGTGTCTATAATATTCCATGAAGGAATGGTCTTATTTTAATATGGTTGTGCTAACACATATGTGTTGAGATATACGGTATATACTTGATTGTAAGTATATGATAGTTGTAGCAGTATGTATTATGACCGATGAATGTGAATATATTATTGTTAATGACATGGTTGTTAGTATTGGTAGAACTTTATTTCAAATTGATAGATTTTTTGTCTTGATGTTTTGTACATATGGATGAAATGTGTTCAGTTACAGGTCAACATGCTTGACACAACAAGGTAAGATAATTAGCATGTTGTTATGTGTATTTATGCACTGACAGTATGTGTTTATGGCAGTATGATGCAGGGGATTTCAGGGAAAAAGATATTGTTATGAAATCTTGAAGAGGGCTCAGGTTGATCTTTCCTCGAGAAGCACTGGGACCCATGGGGATTGAGTCATGGTGTTTGTTTCTAAGTCTTATGCTTTTGATCTCTTGTGATTTGTTGCACTTGATTTGTGGTCTTGATTGCGTATAGTGCATGGCCATGCCACCTTTTTTTCAATGTTGTATTATTATTGGTTTTCATGGTTTTCTTCTTTGTTTCTTGTTCTTGCCTTTGTAGAGTCTTGTGAATTGGTTGGAAAATAGGAAATTTGATCAAGATCGAGTATAATTGTGTGCTAACCAATAGGTGATGCAAGACTTAGATGAAGCTCGGTGCATGAGTAAGCAGAGCAAAAGGTAAGAATATGATAGTCAGTTGGATTGGTTGATTCCATTGAGGTAAATGGATAGTGGGAGAACAATCACGAGAAAGGTAACATGAAAGGTAAAGTGAATGGATCTAAGGTGTTAGATGCCTTAGCTATGTTGGGAACTGTTGTTCTCAACGTTGTGCATGTTGTGCATGAATAAAAGAAGTTATCTTAACCTAAACCTTATGTTATCTGGTAATTATGATGTGATAATGATTATGTTGGCATTTATATGTGTATACATGTATGTATGTATGTATGTCGTGTCTCACAAGGTCACCATGGATCATGGTTGTTTAATGCTGATGTTTATATGTAGATATGTGTGTATGTATGTCATTGTCTGACATGATCATAATTGTTTTATGCTAATTATTACATATATGTATTTATTTATTTATATATGTCACTATATGACAGGGTTATCAAGGATCATTCTTGTGGAGAAATGATTGCTTATGCAGGTGAATGGCGTGAAGAGGCTTTTGGTCTTATGAGGAATCAAGTGAGAAGAGTAGCCCTAAAATATCTATGAGTCCAGTATCAAGTGGACATGAATTTATATTATATGCTTGTACTATGCCTATGTTTATGTTATGGATGGGTAACGCTGAGGGGTACATCAGCAAAGTGAAAGTTGTGTGAACTGCAGCATGCTAGGATAAGCATGGATAGTGGAAAGAGACTATAAGAGCAATTTCTTGCGGGGTCAGTGTGTTTTCTATGGATGTGCAATACTAGTGTTGTGTATGTGTTGTGCTGTATAAGGGATGTGTGTGTATGTATTTTTTTGTGTTGTACACCGGGTGTAGGTGTATTTTTTTTTTTTTTACACTAGATGTATGTGTATGTATTGCGTTGTGTTTTACACCGGATGAATGTGGATGTATTGTGTTTTGTTGTACACCGTATGTAGGTGTAGGTATTGTGTTGTATTGTACATCGGGTGTAGGTGTATGTGTATTATGCCAGTGTGGGTGTGTGTACTGTATGGTGTTGTATGTCATATGTGGGTATACGTGTTGTGATGTACACTATGTCTATGTGTATGTGATTGAAGAGAAAGCATTAGGTGTTTGTTGAGTATGGAAACCGATCAAGTGTGTGTACAAAAGAGCAAAGTCAAAAGTAAGGACCGATGAAGGATAAGTATAAATATTTTATTTTAGTTATATTATGCATGTGATCTATGATTTTGATTTATGATGGTTACATGATATTTATGATTATGGTCTATGATGATTGCATGTGATTCATGATTTTGACCTATCATGTTGTGTTTTGAGCTAACTATATGTCATATGTTTAAACATGATGATTTTATCAAATAGTTGGTTTGACTTGTTGTGACAGGAAGTGAACAGAATTGCAAGTGTACCTTACTGATGAGCTACCATTTAGGTATGAGGTGAATTTATTTCAATTTATTTTGAATCTAATGGTAGTTATGTGCTTGGTACAGGAAGCACAGAAATTCCTGGTTGGGTGTTTGAAACCGATTTCAAGCATTAGAAGAAACAAAAAAAAGGAATTGAAACAAGCAGTGGTATGTTAGTAAAGCACTTCAGGAGCAGGGCCATAGTGGGACACTATAAGTACCCAATAGTGTCCATTGATTTCCATGAGCATGCTATGACTGGTATGATGGTTTTGAGGTAGTTATATGCCTTGGTTTTTGTATCTTTCGATGTGAGAAAACCTTTATAAGCAATGGATCACCCATGATAGGGGATGTTGGGGAACTTGGAAGGTTAGTGACTACATGGAAGGGGATGACCTAATTTCCCGAGGGACTGTGTATCAAAGAAGGGAAGTTTGAGGATGGATTTGTTTTGGTCATTAGCATTTCCATATGGAATCAGATGCATATTGGGAGTGTTCCCTGGAATAATGAGTTGGTAACTGTTCACTGGGGGTACAGTGGTTCAATATTGTAGCACTAGACATTGGATGAAACTTTTTCTTTAATATTGGATTGTGGAATTCTTGAGAAGGAATTGAATCCTGGTACTACTTTGAGGGTGGAGGTGTGAGCCTCTAGATTCCCTTGTTGCTGCTTTGGGAATCGTATCCTTCTATTTTTTGGTTAAGAAAATGTGCATATGTGTATAACATTGTAAATACCGTAATGATATTTATTACAAAGCTATGATTGTCATGATGATTTTGGCTTTTGAGCAGGTTATTCATTGTAAATACCACAACAAGTTGTGTTATAAATCTCCATAGGCATTATGTTTTATTTTCAGCAGCTTGCTAGTTTTAGGTGTCATTGAACACCAAGGATGGTGTTCCCCCAAGGGGGAGGGTTCTGTAATAATGCTGGTGAAAATTCCATGTAATAAAGTTAAAACAATAACTATGGTTGATGGGACACTTATTCCAAGTTAAATGTTGGGAAAAGCATCCTAGTATGTGTTTATTTCGGTTATTATGGCTGGGAAATTGGAAAAGGCCATGGAAAAGGATTTGGAAAGGAAAGAGGCATTATTTGGAATTTATTTATGAAAATAATGGAAATTAAGAGAAATGGGAGGTGAAAGGTCACAAGTTGCATGTGAGAAGGAAAATGAAGAAAATAGAGGCCTCATTAATAAAAATGATTTTGAGGATCAGTTGGAAAGCTTTTTTTTCACACTTATGGCTTTGATTATATTCTCTATCTCTCTCTCTCTCTCTCTCTCTCTTAGACACTTAGAGTTTCTCGGAGAATTTTTGAATTGGACCAAGAAAGGAAAAATAAATCAAGGAGAAGGAGGAAGTAAGTTAGCAAGAGAAGGACCAAGTAGCTACAACGGGATTCTTTGTAGGTATCGATTTTCATGTGTGTTTTCCTTACTAGATCTAGCATACATGGTATTGCATGTGGTTCTTTTCTATTATGGCATGGGTTTTTCCAGGTGTGATAGTGTTTTTTAGCCTAGCCTTTCCATTATGTATAGCTTTGATGAGATGGGTTTCTCATACTTCGATTGAGATGGATTGCCGGATGGATTTGACGCTGAGTGCCAGGTGGATCTCTGAAATGAAAAAAACATGGCATAGTGGTCCCTAAACTGGAATGTGTATCATGGTAAATCCACTAGCCTAGTAACCCCTAAACCAGACTATGGGTTGCGGTAAAGCCATGTTTCATGCCTCGGTGAGCCTAGAAATCCTTTCCAGTGAAAGGAGGGATATATAGTAAACCCAAGAGATATATTTCTCTCTGTTGGTCCTAGTAGTCCTGAGATGGGATGTATGGTAAAGCCTGTAGAGTGGGTCTCGGTGTAGGGCCTAGTTATCCCTAGATAATGTTGTGAATTACGGTAAAATCTAAGAGACTAGGAGGCACTCAAATTCCTCACGGTGTAGGCAGAGCACTCCGATAGCATTCATGCTTGTTTGGTTCTTTTGGTTGGTTATGAGTCCCACATTCATGCTTGGAATATGGCACAGGGGTGATTGGATGAAGAGAGATTTGGCTCAGATAATCTATGTTCAGGTGGAATGTGGAGGTCCCATCTACAGATGGTTTTTACATTCATTAATGAAGAGCTCATTCCTTTGGTATTTGATGTATAAATGTACTAGTTTATATCTGGATTCTATTTTTGTTGTATCCATTGTATTTCTGTTTTTATTATGCTAGTTATAAGGATGTATTTTATCAGTGATGATGTATGGCTCTATCCTTGTTTTCACTAGCAAATGAAGGCACAATGTATCTATGGTCAAATATATTGTATTGCATCCAATGATGTAAGGGGGGATTCTTCTTAGTGATTCTCAGATAAGTATGAGACCCCTATGCTCAGATATGTTGTTTACACCTGTAGTTTCATTGTTTGTGACATATCTGGAAAAATGCATGTCATGGCTAAGAGGGGTCCAAATGAGTTCTTATTGATGTGATTTATTTTGTATCATTATCTTGTTGTTATATATCATATCTAAACTTTTCATGTATTTATTGGTAGAACACTAGGTTTTGGGCCTCAAAAGGTGGCTTAAATCCTGGGGACACTGGCATGGAACTGAGGAATTGGGGCTCTAAACGCTAGCATGCAATGTAATGCCTACGTCTATAGCCTCCTAGACGTTGGATTTCAATCCTATTCCTATGTATATGTCTCAAAGAGGTCAAAAGGTCAGTGCGACCCAGGGGTAAGAGGCATGAAAGCTTGGGTTACCTCCTAGGGGTGTTATTGTTGTTGTATAAAGTCTATATGTTTTGTTTCCACTACAAGGAAAAGACCCTATAGAAATGGTTATAAAGGGGGTTTTTAGTGTTATAAAATTGGAAAAAATTGTCAAAAACACATTTGCTACAATATCCATTTAAGGTTATGGAGGTTTTGGCAGAGCTTTTAACGAAATTTCAACACAACTGAAAAAACTGGGTGGCTAGAGGTTATTATGGATGTTTTTTTCATTAGTGCGCTACTAAGGTATTAACGCATCGATGCGTGTCATCTAGATGGTCGACTCGGGGTGGTCGAAGGTGCATGCACTGGGCCGTAAAGTTCTAAAACTGCACCAGGCACATTGTTGTTGATACAACGAACGAGGTCGTTCTTATTGGTATTGGGATTTGTGTTGTGCCCACAGGCCGTATCAATGCACTGGTATGTAGTCTTATAGAAACGCACTGGTGCGCAATATTAGACAAATGCACCGATTGTTCTAATTTGTATTGGTAATTTTGCACTGCCCATAGGTCATACAAATGCACCTGTGTGTAGTCTCACATAAACACATCGGTGCATAGTATCACACAAAAACATTGAGATTTATAATTGGTATTGGTATTTATGCGGTGTCCATAGGTCGTAAAAATGCATCGATGCGATGTATCATACAAATGCACCGGTGTACAGTAACTGACACGCACTGGTGTTCATTTTGTATTTTTTAGAAACATCGACCTATGACATTGCAATTATTATGATTTTTTAAAATTCATTATTCATCAAAAGTCGACACATCTTATAATAGTATTCATATTAATTAAATTTTTATTAATGCATTTGAATGTGATGTTTTTATTAATTTGTTATATCATATCATAATTATTGTGATTTTTTTAAATTCATTATTCATCAAAAGACGACACATATCTTATAACAGTATTCATATCATTAAAATTTTTATTAGTGCATTTGAATGTGGTGTTTGGATTGATTTGTTATATCATATCATCAGATTTCACATATCTTCATTATAATATTTAATCATCCATAAATTTAATCAATGGTGTTACATTTCACAACAACAATGGAGAACACAATAGAATAAATTAAAACATATTTTATTATATATATATATATATATATATATATATATATATATATATATATATATATATATATATATATTGGCTTTGTCATACAAAATGGGACAGCTATTAGTATCCCTTTGTCTTTCAATTGGGACACTATGTCCATTACATTAAACAAAATGTCGGATTTCACAGACAAATATTTCAAAAAATACAATGCCTTGCTTTGATATCCAAACATAATGATCATCATTCTTCGCTTGAACTATTGTCACTGCTCGAGCTATTTCCATGACTTGGGTTATTTTCATGAATGTTTTTTTCACGGTGTTGATTGTTTTCTTCTTCTTCACCTTCCATCTACAAACATAAAAGTAAATCGTAATGAGTGTATATACATTGGTGAGAATAATGAAAATTGCAATATTAAATAATATACATCAACGTAAATCGAAAAGAAATGATGTACCATAGCAACAATTGACTCATGAACTATACACATTCTTTCAAAACCATGTAGTATGTCATCTTTCAAGATTTCAACTGTTGGCACAGTTCCATACTTTGTTTCCGGCAAGTTTTATACCCCACAAAAAATCATATATTTAATATGAAAGTTTTTTTTGTTCTATTAATTATAGATGAAGCTAAGTAAAACAAGATCGATAGATGCTTACAAATTCCATAATTAGTTTCTGATATGCCAACATATACTCACAACCCACATTTAACCCAATGTCAATCAATTTGTCTATTATTCTTTGTATATTAGCACCTGTTTGAAGACATTCAATGATGATTTTTGTAAAACAACTTAAAATATACAAAAATGAAATCTAGTTAAGTTGTTATAAGGAAGTAACAATTATTCACAAACTTAGATATCAACCATTTTCTTCCTTTTCGTCCCGTTTTATGTGTTGAATGAGTTCTATTTACTTTTCTTTTCTGCAAGAAAATACTTGAAAATTAATATTTAATGCTAAATTGTTTATTTATTGTACCTAATGATCAAAAAATTCAATGATTACAAATTACATTTGAAGCACTTTATTTTTGAGATGGATCCTCCTGCAATGCAATTTTGTCCATTCATTTGACCATCTCCTTTTACACCTTTTTGGACATTCCTACTAGCATATTTTTGATATCAACTCATTCATCTTTTGAGATTTTCATAATCTTCTTGAAAATGTAACATGACAATAAACCATTTAATTTTTATATTGATATATGAAAAGTAAATATAACAAAAGTGATATTTATAAATAAGTCTAGAAAAAAATTTAAAGGAATATTACTTTTTCATTCCTTCTTTTTTGTTGTTGTACGTTTTTTCTATTAAAAGTCTAACATGTATCATTGACCAATAATTTGGAAACTTTTCCTGTAGTTTAGATAAAATTTAGTTCTTGGAATCATTGGATTGATTTTTGTATTGTAAGTGGAAAGAACTTCTATACATTCATTCCTCTAGATCCCTCCAACTTTTGTAAAAGTTTTCCCCCTTTCGTTAACCTCTAGCACCACTCCAAATGAGCTAAGGAGCAATTCATTTTCATTTTCATGTTCTATTTTTTTTACTTTTCTTAGAACAACATTCCTTTTCTGATTTATCCATCCCTGTAGAACATTAAACATATTTGAATTAATAGATTGTTTGAAACATGTTATCTAATAATTTTAAGTATATTATTAATGAAAATTAAAAAAAAAACTCATATTGGATCGCTAATATTTTTTCATTTACCTGATTCATCCTTTTGAAATTTATCCATCAAGCTTTTATGCTCTTCTGGTCCTAGATCAGAACTAACATTATCAAGCTTCGTCATTTTGTGGCTCTGCATGATACACAGTAAACAATACATATTAGTTAAACTTACATATAGATCAAAAATAATAATTTTTGTAAAGAATTTACAAAGAACTTTCATTTTTTGTTTTTCTTAATGTGTTATCAGTATTTTTTCTACTTGATCTCTTGTTGCCCATTTCTTTATCAATATGAAACCTGTACCATATCATTCATTAATATATTTTATAAATAAATTGTCAACTTTTCAAGTAAAACAAAAATATCAAGAAGCTGGTGCGCTTTTCATGGTGTATGCACTGACGTTGGTGTGTGGTGGTCTTATAAATGCACTGCCTAAACAATATAAAACATCGTATGGTGCTCTATGTCAACAAGGAGCACTGGTGTGTTACATGTTAACCATCGCACTGATTAACACACACAAAATAATAAAAATCGTCTAGTGTTAGCTTTTGTAGCATATGGTGTCATGGAGGGGGTGGTGTAGCATATGGTGCTCTCTATCAACTAGGAGAACCGGTATGTTATATGTTACATGGTGCACCGACTAACACACAAAAAAAAAAAAAAAAATTGTTTTTTCCAAACAGTACGTGAGCGATGCGCTATAATGAAATAGTGCACCGGTTCCCTACTTTACATATGGTGCACGGATTAAAAACAAAGAAATTTAATTTTTTTATCAAACAGTACGTGTGTGGTGCGCTGAGATAATCCAGCACACCTGTGCGCTAGGATATGTAGGGCACACCGATTTAAAAAAAATTGTTTTTTAAAAATTCACGCAAGGGTCGACATGGATTGGGATCTAATTATGCAAGTCGACCCGTGGGTTGGATGTCATAGGCCTATATATATAGCAATACAAATCCTATAAATCTAAAATGAAAATCTTTAATTCTGCAATCACATAAATAGGAAGAAGAAAGGGCAGAAACAAAAAGAATGAAGGGTTTAGGGTAAAAGTGGATTTTATTTTATTTATTTATTTATTTGTTATTTTATTTTTTTCTGAAAATGAAAAAAAAATTGAATTTTTTTACTTACTGCGTAAAAAAAACTGCAAAAAATGTGAAAAAAACAATAACATTTAATCACGAGATTGTTTGAAATTCTGTGCTACAGGGATTGAATCACTAGAGGTTTGTAATTCTGATTGTCTTAATACTTCTGTTCAAAAGTATTTCGCTCTTACATAGTGTTCTCATGCTCTCTTGCTCCAATTATGTCTCCTGCAAATCTCTGGCTGAAAATTTTTGCAAAATTAGTGAAATAATGAAAGGTGTTTAGTATTTAAAGAATTGTTTTATGAAATTAGATTTTCGAAAATATTTTACCGCCCATTTTTCAATTTACCGCTTTTTTCACTTAAAAAAAATAAAGTTGCTCTTTTTTTGTTTGTGGTTATTCGTCACGAGTGCGTCACTTAATAGCACGACACCGGTATGTCCGTTTATAACATGACACCAATGCACAATAACTAAAATGAACCGGTGTGGTTATCTATACATTAACACCAATAACAATAAGTCCATTTTTAAGGCAACAAAATCACTTTTAGGTTTGTACACCAAAATTTATTGTTGATTTTCCTCAAATGTAGGAAGAAAATATCATAATTATATTGAATGGACAATTCTTCAAAATCCAACTTATTCCATAATATTTCTCAAATTCCATCGCAAAGTTCTCGCTATCCATCTTGAGATGTAATATTTACTTCATATTTTATTTATATTTTCATTATCTAATTGAATTTATGTTTTTTATCCATGTTAATCAGCTTCATAAAATTTATAATGTATACAAATTTGCAGGTTCATGCAGATTCAGAATTGAGTTTAGATGCACAAAATATTCAAATATCTCCAAAACGTTGGAAGCTCTTATCAAGAGTAGCATACCACAAGGCGCATTTGGTAGATGAAAATGGACAACCACTTCACCCTGCCAATTGTAACAATATTGCATATTCTAGCCACAATCCTGGGACAATGATGGTAATAATTATAATTGTTTGGTATATTAATTAATGTAATTATTTCAATGTCAAACCAATTAATCATGAAATATTGTCAATGTGCTTACTAATTGATATCATATATTTTGTACTAATCATGTTCAAATTTGTTTTTTAAATTATTAGGATTCTAGTGATGATGAGTGACCTACCTACCATATTCCGTTGCACCCCACAACAATGTCAAATCGAGAGAAGATTGAATTAAGAGAAAAAATCAGAGAGGAACGATACCAAGAATTGTTGAATCCACCACCAATTCAATTCCCGCTACGTCCAAATTAACCAATTAGGAATTCTACAACAATAGTAGTTCTTCACAAGCTGGAAATGGAGGCAATCAAATAGAGGTTGGTATGGATGATTACTTAAGGGATACTACTGCCATGGAGACAATGTTGTTATATGCATTCCAAAATGATGATCAACTAGGGGATGATACTCATATCGCTGACACCTTTTTCGAAAGCCTTAAATTTGCTTCCACCACCCCTATCTTTGGACCTGGTAGTCAGTCAAAGTCTACCCAGTTGGGGACAACGATGTTACTGTACAACTTGAAAGCAAATTTTGGCTTGTCGAATGCATGTTTCTCAAAAATTTTGAGGTAAGTTACTATAAATTCCTCCCTATATAAATTTAAGAAATATAATCAGTACACAATGAACATTCCAAATGGTCAATTTTATGAACGTTAATAATTATTTTGGCATCAATGTACATTTATTAATATTTTCCATGATCACCAACTATAGGTTATTCAAATATAAGGTTATTCCGAGTGATATTGTCTTGCCCCGTAGTTGCGAAGAGACAAATAAATTGTTGAAAATCTTGGGTGTTGAGTACATATCATATCATGCATGTCCAAATGAATGTATTCTATATAGAGGAGAATATGCAAACAAAGAGATATGTCTAAAATGTGGGCATGACAGGTATGATAAATAAAAAAATAAGGGTAAATCACGTGGTCCTCCTTTTAAGATATTGAGGCACATGCCTATAATCCCAAGGATTCAAAGGCTCTTTCGTTGCAAAGAATTAGCTATGTTGTAGGGATGGCATGCCTTACATAGAAATGAGTTGGGAGTTATGTGAATCCCAATTTATTCAATAGCCATGAAGCATATAGAGGATACATGGCCCGAAAAATTAAAGGATGAAGTACGAAGTCTACGACTCAGAATAGCCATGGATGGTGTCAACCCATATTCCCTCCAGAACACCAACTATTATGTTTAGCCTGTAGTAGTGATCAATAACAATACCCCCCCATGGTTGCTCGTGAAGAATGAACATCTTATGTTGGCTCTCATAGTCCCTAGTAGAAGAAAAGTGAAGAATATGGATGTCTACTTACAACCACTGGTAGATGAATTGAAGGAATTACGGGATGGGATAAATGTATACGATGTATCAAGACCCATTGCAGTAGAGAGGAGTTGTATGTTGTATGGCATATGTGCTTACACAACACATGATTATCCAAGCTTAGGAGTTTTCTCTAGTAAATTACATGTTTATTGATTTGTATATATACGTAATAATAGTCTTTCGCATATTATTTATTTAATTCATTGTAATTGTTATGATCTTCATGATATTATTTAATGTGCCATGCATATAAATTGTATACAATAATCTCGCAGGTCTTGTAACAAAAGGGTATTTTGGATGTAGGTTTTGCG
This sequence comes from Pinus albicaulis, assembly GCA_034641835.2. Taxonomy (NCBI): domain Eukaryota; kingdom Viridiplantae; phylum Streptophyta; class Pinopsida; order Pinales; family Pinaceae; genus Pinus; species Pinus albicaulis. The sequence goes on along the minus strand of CM076580.1, from coordinate 108,037,918 downwards.
GAACTTCTCTGAAAGCTAGATGGTCCAAGGACCTACGAAAGCCAGTGTATGATTTCTCCAGGGTATTCCTCCTAAAACAACACCCTTACAGAAGAGCAACATCCTCTTTCAATGGTAAATGAGAGAGAACCCAAAGGCCTCCAATAATGACTCCAGTTGAATGACTTAGAGCATATGAGAGAGAGAAGGAGAAGGAGTTCATAGAAATGTTCAATTCAAATGGGGAGCCTACATTCGATGATCTAGAATTCTTCGACACCTACGTTGAGAAATTTCCCATTGGGATGAAAAGTAATTCTATCTTTTATAACCTCTCATATTAGGAGCATCTTAATATTACCCACTTATTAGATCCCATTCATATATTTAAAAATGTTTCATCTTCTTTATGGAGGCACATATCATCAAAACAATGTGACACATTGGTTGTTAGGAAATATCTTATTACTTCAAAAACTAAAAAGAAACATTGGCCAAGACAATTAGAAAGTACAGGATCAAAGGCAGGCATTGGTCCCTGTAATTCATGGTATTTCAAAGAAGGTGATGTCCCATGGATTTTTAAAAAATATGATCTTTCTTTGGCAAATGAAGTTATAATGGGTGTGAGGGTGCCATCTTCATACAGGTCTTCACTACTGCGCTTCTTCCCCATGGATGACCATTTTTCGGGGTTGAAATTGCATGACCATTTGAATCTTCTAAGAGCACGTATAATGTCAAAAGCATGATTTTATTATTTGTTATATTAATAAATTTTATCCCATGTGGGGATCATAAAACATAAATAATTGTGTATATTATTGCACATGTTTATAACTTTACAGTGTCATTATCCTTTTTTCATGCATGGGTGTGTGAAACATGAAATCCCTCAAGACCTAGGATGTGCCATATCTAAATTATCTGCATTTGTACGTTGGATCACGTCAAAGGAGGTTCATGTGGCTAGAATTCCACGGTGGCATCAAGAGATAGTTGAGATTGTTTGTATGTTTGAGAAGGAATTGTCGACGAGTTTCATGGACTTGCAGGTTCATCTTCTAATCCACCTAGTAGATGAGGTTGAATTATTTGGGGTGGTTTATTGTCATTGGATGTTCTTCTTAGAGAGGTACATGAAGAAATTGAAAGGTTTTGTTCGACAAAGGGCAAAACCTGAGGGGTCTATGGCAGAGGGGTACATATCGTATGAGTCTTTCTATTATGCCAGTGAGTACATCAATTAGATCGACAACAGACTAGGTGCAATGATTTGGGACAATGAAAGGGATGAAGAAAAAAGAGAAGGGGAGTTTCTCCAAACGATTGGAAAAAATCGCTTGATAAAGAGTAAGCGACTTATAATTTTTCAAATTTACACAAAGTAAATATTCATGTTGAACTTTGATATAATGTATATTTTGATCTCTATGTACTATATAATGTTAGTTTGATTTCATCAGCGAATGCAGAAATTGAAGCAATCAATAATTTTTTTCTTTACAATTCCGAAGTGACACAACCGTGGGTTGCATTGTACGAACAAAAGAGGATGAAATGTGATAGTGACAGGAAAGAATTCAGATGGTTGAATGGTAGAAGTGTGCCTTATCCCACTAATTTAAAATAAAATATGCCAAAAATATGCCCCAACAGTTGGGTTGCTAACCAAGTCAGAGAGAAATACAGTGCAATCGGTTGTTACATCCATGATGAAGAGGATGCGCTAAACGTAGGGATTGGGTGCAGAAACTCGGTAATAATCTATTTAATTTATATGTACATTTGAAACTTAATAATGCACCTTTGAAATGTAATTACATCTATATTTTATATCTTAACTGTTGGGTTATTATAAGACACATGACACTATGATTTTTAAATTTTTTATAGGTGCATTTGTTCCCATCTATGTGGGCATATGGACACCATTTTCGCACAGAAAATGTCGATGTTGGACACATCACATAAGACTATGGAGTGGAAGTCGAGTTCCGATCAATCTAGTCGATCTAGCTACCATGATTAAAACATAGTACGAGGGATGTTAGGGTACGTCGGAAAGATACAAGAGATCATTGAAGTGGATTTCTCTTCTTTCCAATGTGTTATTTTTAGGTGCAAGTGGTGGGACACCTTTGATCGGAATAATGTAAAGGAGGATCATGATAGTAGGCTGATATGTATCAACTCTAGAAAGATGTGGGATGAAGCTGACAGCAACAAAACTGAAAGTCGGCCCCTAAGGAGAGTTGGTCTCTTTGCGTAGCTCTATCAGCATTTTCACCTCAATTGACTCAATTCCTCGCCACATGGTATTCCACGACTTCTCGTAATTTTATTTGTCAAATTCGAGAAATTTGACAAATAAACATAATCAACAAACTTTGAAATTAAAATATACCTCTCGAGCCTTGTATTCCAATGCCAAACCTTAGTTTAAAAGGTCCCGATCAATATAATTTAAACTGGGGGCCAACGCTAATGACCTTCCCCATCTGACAGCGGAGAGCATGTCGCGCGGCTTCAGATGAAACAACGGATATCGCACGGGTTACTTGCACGAACAATAAGGTGCGATGGCACACTATGGAAGCGTTTTTGTAACGCTGCTCAGGGACATGTGTCAACTGTTCTATGGAATCACTCCCAATTCGAAAATACCACTTATCTCATGAAAAGTGGTGCGATATGGTAGTCCGGTTTCGCAAATCCACCCGCGGGTTCGGAACAGTGGTTGACCCCAGTTTAAGTCGAGTTATGGTATCCTCCGTATTCACTAACTCAGGTCTGGCCCTGGTTCAGGATTCAATTAACAATAAAACAAATTTATCTCTTTATTAAGCAGGATTTCCACTATCATTAACCAGAGTCCAACGACCCTGATTTTACACACAGACTTCGTCTGTAGGTTGGGATTTAATTCACAGATCTCGTTTGAAAAAATTGAGAGAAATAGTAGACAGAGGGATGCGGAGACTGTACAATAATTCCATTCAGAAATTATGTACGCACAGAGTTCAATCGCCTCGCAGCTAAACATATTTCCTCACAAATACCAATTCAAGACAGTTTGATAATCAACAGGAACTGAAATTCATTCAACCGGAAGAAATTGCTTAACACACGAATTTTATTGCAGAAATTTCTCCCCCCAACGAGATTCGGGGGTTTATATATAAACATTTGTCTCTTCGGTTCCTCTGCGAGGACCGTTTAGAAAATAAAAAGCCTAATTAGAATTACTCAAATAACTGGAACATGAAAGATGGAATGAACCTAACTATTCGACTTCTACTAACTCTAACTGATCTAAATGAAACAGTCAGCTGAGGTATTGACACCTAGCTATTATAATTCAATGATTTTGAACCCTCCTAGCCACAACATGTGGACAAAACCTCCTACATTGCTGGCAAGTGTCTAATGCCCCTGCATCAGACTCCCGAGGGCAATTTTCTTCATGGACTCTTGTCCATGAGCTCTTCCACTGATCTGCCTATCTTTTGCAACATTCTTTCAGTCATCCAAGTGGCATCTTCCTCTGGCTTGTCCTTCCATTTGATTAAGTACTGAAAGTACTCTTGTCCTCTAGTCTTCCTAAAAAATCTTTTATCCAATATCTTCTCTGGTTGCAATGGTTGTGTTGGAGGTAGCTGCTTTTCCCACTCAATCTGTTCCTTGTCTGTTGATCTTTCTTCTTCACCATAATCTTCATACTTGTACAAATCTGCAACATTAAAAATGGGAGATATTCCAACATCAAGTGGAAATTCAATCTCATAAGCATTTGCAGAAAACTTCCTAAGTATCTTGCATGGCCCAATCTTTTTGAACTTCATTTTATTATACTGCGTCTTTGGGAATCTCTCCTTTCTCAAGTGTGCCAAAACTAGATCTCCTACTTCAAAATGAACTTCTTTTCTACTCAAGTCTGCTCTGCCCTTGTATTTGGTGTTGCTTCCTTGTAATTGTTGTTTCACTTGTTCATGTATGGCCTGGATCTCTGAAGCAAATTCTTCACCATCAGCACTTCTCATCTCTTCCCTTCCCAGATTTCTTAACTCTGATATTTCCCTGGGGTGCATTCCATAGATAATATCGAATGGGCTCTGCCCTGTGCTCCTATTTGGTGAGTCATTATATGCATATTATGCCTGGGGAAAAATATGATCCCACTGCTTGGGATGCTCTCCTGCAAGACTTCTCAACAAATTTCCCAGACTCCTATTCACTGCCTCAGTTTTTCCATCAGTCTGAGGATGATAAGCTAAGCTGAAACTCAGTTTGGTACCAAGTTTCTTCCATAATTTCCTCCAAAAATGGCCCACAAATCTGGTGTCTCTGTCTGAAACAATACTCTTGGGCAACCCATGCAACCTAACCACTTCCTTGAAAAACAAGTTATCAACATGGGTGGCATCACTAGGTTTATAGCATGGAATAAAATGTGCCATTTTGGAAAATCTGTCCACTACAACAAAGACTGCATCATTCCCTCTCTGAGTCTTGGGAAATCCTAGAACAAAATCCATACTCACCATGTCCCAAGGCCTGTCTGGAATAGGCAAGGGAGTGTACAATCCTGCATTCTGGCTCCTTCCTTTGGCATATTGACAGATTTTACAGTTCTTCACAAACTTTTCCACTTCTGTTCTCATCTTGGGCCAATAATAGAAATGACTCAGCTGCTCATAAGTTTTATCAGTACCAAAGTGACCAGCAAGTCCACCACTATGCTTCTCCTTGATCAAAATTTCTCTCATGGAACATTTTGGTACACACAGTTGGTTTCTTCTGAATAGTAAGTCCTCCTGCAAGAAATAATCTAGCCACTGGCTTCTATCTGTTAAAACAGGATTACAACATGCCTCAAATGCTTCCTTAATATCTGAATCTATTTTATACAATTCTTTGAGAAAATCAAACCCTACAACTTCAAAATTTGTCTCTTGAACAAACATGTGCCTCCTACTCAAAGCATCAGCTACTTTATTTGCTTGGCCACTTATGTGTTTCAAAACAAAGCTAAAACCTTGGAGATACTCAACCCATTTGGCATGCTTCTGATTCAACTTGGGTTGTTGTACAATATATTGCAAAGCATGATTATCAGAATATAATACAAATTCTTTGGACATCAAATAATGTCTCCACTTTTTCAATGCCTGAACAATTGCATAGAATTCCTTCTCATAAGAGGAATACTTTCTTCTGGTGTCATTTAGTTTTTCACTGAAATAGGCTACAGGCCTATCATCCTGACTCAACACAGCTCCAATGGCCTCCCCACTAGCATCACACTTCAGTTGAAATGGTTTAGTAAAATCAGGCGGAATCAAAACAAGCTTCTCAGTTATCTTTTTCTTCAAAAGTTTAAAGTTTCTTTCTACTTCAGCAGTCCACTTAAATGGTTGTTTTCTCTTTTTATTGTCTCAATGAGGGGTGCATTAATATTACTAAAGTTTCTTATGAATTTCCTATAAAAACTGGCAAGTCCATGGAAACTTCTTACCTCAAAAACATTTCTGGGTGAAGGCCACTCCACAATTGCCTTAACCTTCTCTGGGTCCATCTTCAATCCCTCTGCAGAAACAACAAAACCCAAATACACCAACTCTTCCTTCATGAATGAGCATTTCTTTAACTTATCAGCAGTTTCTCTTGGTGCAGCTTCTTCAAGACATAATTAAGATGCCTTAAATTTTCTTCTTTAGTTTTGTTGAAAACTAATATATCATCCAGATACACTATCACAAATTTACCAATGAATTCTCTCAACACTTCATTCATAAGTCTCATAAAAGTACTAGGTGCATTTGAAAACCCAAAAGGCATGACCATCCATTCATATAGTCCTTCATTTGTTTTAAAGGCAGTTTTCCACTCATCACCCTCTCTTATTCTAATCTGATGGTATCCACTGTTCAAATCTATCTTTGAAAAATATTTAGCATCACTCAAAAAATCCATTAAATCCTCAACTCTCAGCAAAGGGAATCTATACCTAATTGTTATCTTATTGATTTCTCTGGAATCAGTACACATTCTCTAGCCTCCATCTTTATTTGGGCTCAATACTGCTGGTACTGCACATGGACTCAAACTTTCTCTGATCAGTCCCTTGCCCACCAATTCCTATACTTGTCTCCTGATTTCCTCATTTTCTGTGGGATTCATTCTGTAGGCTGCCTTATTTGGCAGATTTGAGCCAGGGATAAAATCTATGTGATGGCTGATATTTCTCACAGGTGGCAGCTCATCAGGTAAATCATCCACAACAATGTCACAATAATTTTCTAACATCTCTTGGATTTCTATTGGTAAATCAGAAATCTTTGTAGAAGTAAGAACTACCTTAGTTTTGCAAACTAAAGCAAAACTTACATCTTCTTCTTCTATCTGCTGCAGATATTCTTTCCTGCTCAACAACAAGGTTTTTGGATCAATCACTCTACTGGATGGCTCTCCTTCTTCCATGGTTATCAGTGTATGATGTACCCCATCCTTGAAGAACTTGTAAGTTTTATTCTTGCCATCATGCACTGCTGCTCTATCAAACTGCCAAGGTCTACCCAGCAGTATATGACACACATCCATGGGCATTACATCACACAGGACCTTATCTTTGTATTTGCCCATTTTTAGCTCTATCTCACACTGTTATTTTACAACCAGTTGGTGCCATTTATGCGGCCAGGACACCCTGTAGGGAGTTGGATGCTCCCTTTTCTTCAGCTTCAACTTCTCTATTACCTCAGTGGAAACCAGATTGTTTGTGCTGCCACTATCAATGACTAGCTGGCAGCATTTCCCTTTGACTTTGCATATTCTCCTAAACAAAGTCTTCCTTTATGCAGGTTCAGTGACCTCTTTGGTTTGCTTCAACAGGACCTTATTAACCACCAAGGACTCTCCCCTCTCTGGTAGAAATTCTTCTTCAATTTCTACCTCTTCTCCAACCTAGGCAACAACAGCATTTCTTGGACCAGCACCCACATTCTCTGGGCACTCATAGTGCTTATGTCCCACTTCTTGACATCTATAGCACCTCAATTCTCTACCTCTTCCTCTGTCCCTGCCTCCTCTTCCTTTTCCTCTGTAAGAACCCCTTATTCCCCTTACATCATCCTCTGTAGATGCACTCTAAGGTGAGCTATTGTTAGCTCCATCCCTGGGTGTAGTAGGCTTTCCTCTACCACCCTGACTTCCCCTTCCACAGAAAGTACCTCTCTTCTTGGCAGACTGCTTCCTCAGGAGTTTCTCCTCTGCTTTCAAGGCCATCTGATAGGCCTCTTCAACTGTCTTAGGAGACAGAAGACCAATCTCATCTTGGATCTCCAACTTGAGACCATTCACATATCTGGCAATCTTCTCTGGTGTGTCCTAAAATTTCACAGCTCTTATGCTTACTTTATAGAATTCCTCTGTGTATTCTTTTACTGTCAACAACCTCTGTCTCAGGTTCTGCATTTGCCTAAACAATGTCAGCTGATAATCACTAGGCAAGAATTTACCTTTTAACTTAGCCACCATTCTGGTCCAGCTCTTGATAGGCTGCTTGCCAACTCTCCTTCTTTCTACCTGCACTCCATCCCACCAAAGTGCAGCATGTCCCTTCAGATTTTTTACTGCAAACTTGACCCTTTTATCCTCTCTCATTTCTTCATAATCGAAGCACTTGTTCATTTCATTAATCCAGTCTACTAGCTCCTCTGGATTCAGTCCCCCTGTAAAACTCGACACTTCAATTCTGGGCTTAACTGCAGACCCCAAAACAGTTTTGAGGAGCCTCATTTCAGGAGGAATCTCAACACTTTCTTCCACTTCTTCTAATTCAGGTTCACTGATGTCTTCAGGATATCTGGGCTGTCTTCGCTCCATGGCATCCATTCTGGCCTCGAACCTCTGCAAAATTCCCAACACTTTTGCATTGGCAACGATTTTTCCTCTCCTTCTGCCAACACCTCTACCAACTCGGATTTCCAAGTTAGTTCCTTGCAAAAACAACTTAAAAAAAGCAACTCTAATACCACAAATGATAGCAACAAATCTGAAAGTCAGCCCCTAAGGAGAGCTGGTCTCTTTGCATAGCTCTGTCAGCATTTTCACCTCAATTGACTCAATTCCTTGCCACGTGATATTCCACGACTTCTCGTAATTTTATTTGTCAAATTCGAGAAATTTGACAAATAAACATAATCAACAAACTTTGAAATTAAAATATACCTCTCGAGCTTTGTATTCCAACGCCAAACCTTAGTTTAAAAGGTCCCGATCAATATAATTTAAACTGGGGGCTAGCGCTAATGACCTTCCCCATCTGACGGTGGAGAGCACGTCGCACGGATTCAGATGATCCAACGGATATCACACGGGTTACTTGCACGAACAATAATGCGCGATGGTGCGCTGTGGAAGCGGTTTTGCAACGCTGCTCAGGGACACGTGTCAACTATTCTATGGAATCGCTCCCAATTCAAAAATACCACTTATCTCATGAAAAGCGGTGCGATATGGCAGTCTGGTTTCGCAAATCCACCCGTGGGTTCGGAACAGTGGTTGACCCCGGTTTAAGTTGGGTTATGCTATCCTCCGTATTCACTAACTCAGGTATGGCCCCAGTTCAGGATTCAATTAACAAAAAAACAAAGTTATCTCTTTATTAAGCGGGATTTCCACTATCATTAACCAGAGTCCAACGACCCTGATTTTACACACAGACTTCATCTGCAAGTTGGGATTTAATTCACAGAGCTTATTCGAACAAATTGAGAGAAACATTAGACAGAGGGATGCAGAGACTGTACAACAGTTCCATTCAGAAATTATATATGCACAGAGTTCAATCGCCTCACAGTTAAACAAATTTCCTCACAAATACCAATTCAAGACAGTTTGATAATCAATAGGAACTGAAATTCATTCAACCGGAAGAAATTTCTTAACACACGAATTTTATTGTAGAAATTTCTCCCCCCAACGAGATCCGGGGGTTTACATATAAACATTTGTCTCTTCGGTTCCTCTGCGAGGACCGTTTAGCAAATCAAAAGCCTAATTACAATTACTCAAATAACTGGAACATGACAGATGGACTGAACCTAACTATTCAACTTCTACTAACTCTAACTAACCTAAATGAAACAGTCAGCTGAGGTATTGACACCTAGCTGTTACAATTCAATGATTTTGAACCCTCCTAGCCACAACATGTGGACAAAACCTCCTACATTGTTGGCTAGTGTCTAATGCCCATGCATCAGAAGCTAAGGAACCCTATGTTTTCCCCAAACACTGAAACCAGGCGTTTTTTACCCAAATGTGTTGGATAAGGATTGGTGGTTCATATTGAGACATGACACTAGATCAAGACATATTTTTTAGAACAATAGTGTTATCATGCCATGCGAGATGGAAGATAATGAGGGTGATTATGAGAACCGAGAGTGATATGGTACATGTGTTATTTCATCAATATTTATACTTTTTAAGATGGGTTTTTATAAAGAAAAGGACTTAACTACCTTATAACTTATAAGCTGACTCTTTTTTTCAAAACATTATAATATATATTTTAAATTAATTGGTAATTTGCATTGTGTTAATGTTAAAATCAATATTTCACTTAATAATTTGCAATTATGTTGATCTCAAAAACAATGGCGTACAGTATAAAATTCTTTTTTTTGTATGTAAGATCATAATAAAATAATGATAATTCTAAAGTACATGAATTTATTTGCATTATTTTCTAAACTTTATTATGTTACAAAAATTCATATTATTCTAGATTTATTATTTTACAATTATTTAAAATTTTACAAATTTACAAATTTACAAATTTTAATAAATTCATTTCACATTAATACAATTAAAATTTTCACATTAATACAGCTAAAAATTTACAAATATTTTACTTACAATTACAATTACAATTACAATTTTACAATTTCACATACAATTACAATTACAATTTTAGAATTTTACATACAATTACAATCATTTCACAATAAGACAATTAAAATTTTACAAAGATTTTACATACAATTACAATTACAATTTTACAATTTCACGTAAAATTACAATTACAATTACAATTTTAGAATTTTACATACAATTACAATTAAAATTTTAAAATTTACATAAAATTTACAATTACAATTACAATTTTACAAATTTACATATATCCCATTACAATTACAATTTTAGAATTTTACATACAATTAAAATTTTACATGTATACAATTACAATTACAATCATTTCACAATAAATTAAATATTACAATTACAATTAAAATTTTACAAAAAATTTACATGCAATTACAATTACAAATACAATTACAATTTTAGAATTTTATATACAATTACAATTACAATTACAATTTTACAATTTGTCATATATAAAATTACAATTAAGATTTCAATTACAATCATTTCACAATAAATTAAATATTACAATTACAATTAAAAATTTACAAATATTTTACATACAATTACAATTACAAATACAAATACAATTTTACAATTTTACATACAAATAAAATTAAAATTTCAATTATAATCATGACATAATATTTAATCAATATCATGATCATTTAATATCAAATTAATTATTAAACATCACGATCATGATAACCATCGTACAAACATCATATTCGACTAAAAAACACATTCAAATTCGCTAACATCATCGTGATCATGATCATCTAATAAAACACAATTAGCATTGTATAACATCATCACAACACAAACATCAAATACACATCTCATGTCAAATAGCTTCTACCACATACATATCTATCTGCAAGCTGCACATTAAATGACCATATCTAACATGACCTAACAATATACACATCATGATGATCACTGACATGTAAATTAAGTACAACTGCAACATGAACATAAAATACATGGACCATATATATATATATATATATATATATATATATTATATATATATATATATATATATATATAATGTCAAAAATATACAACTGTAACATAAATGTCAAATATTAGTTGGTGGTACATCATCAATAACAGTACTAGTCGAGGTCTGCTCAGTCAATGGTGAAGCCTCGACAAGATCAGATACATGATGATCATTACGTGTCTATTGATTTGGTATTGGTGCCTCATGCTGATCAGGATCAACTGTCGGCTACTCATCGTGATGACTCGACATGGTCGATGATCTAGCCTACTCATGATCATGAGTACTGCTGGATGTTACAGGCTACCGACTCGACGTGGCCGATGGTCCGGTCTACTCTCCATCATGAATACTACTCGATGCTGCAAGCTACTCATTTGGCATGGAACGAGGTGAACGATGATCACTCCCCTAATCGTGATCATCAGATGATGTGTCACTGCTCGCAGACAGTCGATGTGTTGTGTCTCGACCATGCCTATAACGTCGAAGGGCCATCCTCAACTGCATAACTAAGCTTGTAGCTCCTATGACATGCCGCATCAGGCTGAACATGTCACGCGGCATGAATCTCCACATATGTACCAGCCTAGCATGGGCCTGTATATCTCTCATAGTGGCGGGCCTGACTCCCGCCTCAACAAACAATGCACAGAGTTGGTCGCCCAACTCCATCCTCAATCTACTGCCAAGCCTACACCAAGTAAAAGGCGGTATCGGCGCACCAGCAGGAGCAAGTCTATCTGCATCAGCCTCATGATCCTCGACATTTTCCATATCCTGATCGTCATCGGGATTCACACCTAGATCATTTGGTGGCGTTGGTATCTCATCGCCATCAAAAGACCCAATGTCTGCAAAATATATATAAGTACACAACAATAATTAGACAATTACATTAAACAGTTTAATAAAAACAAGTTAAGAACATGTTAGAATAAATTTAAATAAAATAGTAATATTACCTCTAACATCTGACGACTCATCATTTGTGAATAGGATGTTGGCACACCCTCTCTAATCCAAAGCAGCATAACGACAAGGGACCATAACGAATGGATGCTCATCAACACTAGCTAGCAACTCGAGTGCATCATGGGATATCCTCATGGAAAACTCAGTCTCCCCCCTCTTGGGCATCATCTGTCCCCACATGTGCATCTATACATGCACCATTGGCCTACAAGGCTGACGAATAAAAGTAGGCCTTGTTTCTAGAAACCTCTCAAAAAATAAACAAAATAGCTATGAAGCAAAAGGGAAGTTGACCCTCCCTTTTGCATGAGCACGACATCTATCTAAAGTTGAACACAACTGTTAAAAAAAAATGGCAGACCACCTGAAAATTCATGGCTCCTGTACTACAGAATCAACATAATATAGAAGTGGGCAACTAATGCATTTCCCATCGTTGGTGCTGTGTGAAATTTTCAAAATCAGAAGTGAGAGGCGCCTCACCTCCTTACTACCAAATGCAGCAATACGTAACTAACCTCCAGAGACCTGAAAATATGAAGGAGACAGTATATTCGTGCTAATGTATCTCTGGGAGTACACCAACTAACTCCCTGTTTCATAGCCAATTGGAACCTCTTGGAATGAGGGAAAATCCACCCCTCTCCTTGATAGGCCAGTAATGAAATAGATGTCCTCCTCAGTGGGCGCGTACCACTGGTTAGGACCAACCTGGAAAGCCTATAGGTTGGCATTCCACCTACGGATAAGATGTCGCAAAAACACACCATGGCCCTTTAGGGATGTAGCCTCCTCATAGAACTTGAGGAGGCCTACCTGCCTTAGGAGCCCCTGGGTAGCTGCTGTAATAGGGCGATGGTATGCATCTCTCTCCCTCTCTCATGCCTCCCACAAGAAAACCATGTTATACTGGTTCGCATGTTATTTTTTTTGTTCCCTCTCTTCTCTCCTTTCACGTCGCTAAATGATTGACATATTAAATACATTTTTTTTAATTAAATGAGACATGTATTTAGGAATATACATTTATAATTTTTTTTGAAAAAAAAAACCGTCGGTACGCCACAAAAAACAGGCATGCACTGGTGATGGTGCATCTTTTTTTGTCACGCACCGCCCTCCTGCCATTGTTCCAAAGTCAACGGTGTGGTGGTATAACAAACCACACCATTGACTATGGACCAGTGTTGGGATGACGATGCACTGACCAAAATATATGCCCCGAGGCGTATAGTTTGGTCAGTGCACCGCCATCCTGACATCACTACATAGTCAACGGTGCGGTATTTTACCAAGCCCCACCATTGACCATGTCGAATTGCCAGAATGTGGTGCACTAACAAAATTACCCGCCCCAGGGTGGATATTTCTGTCAATGCACCACATTCCCGTTGTTCGACAGGGTCAACAATGCGGCCGGGTAACCCATCACACTGCACTTTTTTTAAATTTTAAAAAATCACGGTGCACCTTTATATACCACCCTGAAACAGGTGTGGATACTGTTAGCACTGGTTGCGGTGCAACCTGTAAATATACAAGCAGCACCGCGAACCGGTGCGAGCCGAATGGCTCGAGCGCACTGCGCAGGAATTTTTTTTTTTAAAGGTGAATCTTAATCTAATTTACAAAACTAATCCAATAAAAGGTTTAATTATGGAAAAAAAGGAAAATACATGTACATTTCGCTATCGAGGAGGCATATTGGCTGTAGAATTTTCAAAACTAAATTTTCCCACCGTTTTGCAAAATTCAAAATGGAGATGGTGGGCAATGGACATCAACAATGCATGCAATGGGAGCACCAATGGCAGGGCACCTCACACAAGGTAAAGTTGCACTAGTGCTTGAGAGATTTGGAGCACTGAAAAGTGAAAAATGCAGATTTTTTTCCATAATTTGTTTTTTATTTAACCCTGTTTGGATGCATAGGTTTTATAGGCGCACCGATGCAGCTTCTTAAGACCACACCGGGATGTTTCAGTTTTGGCACGTGGTTTTAGGACGCACCAGTGCAGAATCTTTGTAATGCATCGGTGCGCTACAATAATAAGATGCACTAGGCGGGTTTGTATGGAGCACACGGTGTCCTGGTGTGCCAATGTTTTGTGTGCACTGGCGCGTTCTCTAGTTGAACGCACCGGTGCGGCTTAGGATTATAAGCATAGCGAAAGAAAAACATCCACAAAAACCTCCACCCGCCAACATCCTCTAGTAACATCCGCTACAAACGATGTATGGGGTATTTTTATAAGGGGTTCCTCAAAAAAATCTACTAGATGGTCTTTTCCTTGTAGTCTTCCGTCAGTTCCACTTCCTTAAGGTCACCCAGGAGGTTGAATCTCATTATAGTAGAATCTCGTCACATGTTTACCCCAGATGAAGGTTTGTTACTTGGGTAGATGTGGGAATAGGGCGTTACATCCTTATTTCCAAAAGAGTGAAATTGAACGTATGGTTGCAAAAATGCTAGAGGCTGGTATAATTCAACCTATTCAAAATTCTTTCTCTGCTCTAATAGTATTGATGCAAAAGAAGGATGGATCATGGTGTATGTGTCTCAATTATAGGGAGCTCAACAAACTCACTATTAAAAGTAAATTTCCCATTATTTTCTTTGATGAGTTGTTGGATTAATTACATGGAGCAATTTACTTCACCAAGTTGGATCTTCGTTCAAGATTTCATCAAATTAGAATGAAGACTGAAGACATTCCAAAAAAATACATTCATAACTCATGAGGGTAATTATGAATTTTTGGTCATGCCTTTTGGCCTTACTAATGAACCTTCCAAATTTCAAGGTTTGATGAATTATATTTTCAAACCCTTCTTCAGAAAATTTGTGTTAGTATTTTTTGATGATATACTAATCTACAACAAGTTTTGGAAGGATCATGTTCAACATGTTGACAGGGTGCTCAAAATATTGGAGGAGAAACACATATATGAAAAAACCTCCAAATTTTCTTTTTGGAGTGCAGGAGGTGGAATATTTGGGTCATATTTTATCTCATGAGGGTGTTAAGGTAGATCATAACAAAATTAAAGCCATTAAGGAATGGAAAATCCCCACAACAATAAAGCATCTTCGAGAATTTCTTGGGTTAACAGGGTATTATCACAAGTTTGTTAAGAATTATGGGAGAATAGTAGAACCTCTAACATCATTATTGAATAAAGATGCATTTTCTTAGATTCTAGAAGCAACTAAGGCCTTTGAACATCTTAAAGAGGCAATGTGCCAAGCACCGATCTTAGTTGTGCCAGAATTCACAAAAAACCTTTTTGTGGAATGTGATGCCTCTGGAAATGGAATCGTTGTTGTTTTAATGCAAGAAGGAAGAACCATTGATTTTGAAAGTCGTCTAATAAAAGGAAAGTATTTACACGAACCTATCTGTGAAAATGAAATGTTGGCAATACTACATGCGCTAAAGCACATTAGGGGAATTTTGAGGTCTAAAATGGACCTCCTAAGAAAAATGTACAACTAAAATAAACTTTAGAAGAACTAATAGGATTAAAGATGTTGATGTCAACCATGGGGGATGGTTCACCATTTTTGAAGTAAAGGGGTAAAAAGATTAAAAAATAATAAAATAATAAAACTGCTTTTTCACATGTATTTCTCATTTTTTGTGTAGCAGAGTCCATAAAAACTATGCAACATGGCTACTCCTCGGATGAGGAATTAAATTTTTCATCCAACGAGTACTCCCGCTCGAAATTTGAGTAAAAGCTTTGGGAGATAAGTTGAAAATATGAGTTGAAAAAGTAGTTTTTTATTTTTTCCCTTTTAAATTTTGATGATGTAATAAAATATTGTTTTATTATTTCCACTATTATTTTATAACTTCCTTAGGAGGCCCATTTTAGACCTCAAAATTCAACTAATGAATGACGACCTAACCTAATGGGAAGACACTTCAAGGTAAAAACAAATCATGATAGTCTTAAATACTTTTTGTAACAAATATTGTCTTCACAAGAGCAACAAAAATGGGTGACAAAGATGTTGGGTTATGACTTTGAAACCATCTACAAAAAAGGGAAGATAATGTTGTTGCAGATGCACTCTCAAGAAAGGATGAGGATGTGGAAGCATTTCTTTGTGGCATTTATATTATCTAACCTAAGTGGATAACCAAAGAAAAGGATGAATGGAAGAATGATGAAGAGGTTTGGAAACTCATTCAAAATTTGCAACAAGATCCTAGAACATCTGACACATTTAGCTAGAAAAGAAATTGATTATAGTTCAAATATCTCTTATATATTTGTAATAATTCCCAACTCAAACAAAAAATTCTTTTGGAATTTCACATCTCTCTCTTAGGAGGGAACTCCGGATTTTTAAAAACTTACCATAACGTCAAGAAGGATTTTTTTTGGGATGGCCTTAAATCTAATATTCAGAAGTTTGTGGCAGAATGTTTGGTTTTCCAAAAAAATAAAGTTGAGATAATTAAGACCCAAGGTCTGTTACAACATTTGGCCATTCCAAGTTAGCGTTGGGAGGAGGTCTCAAAGGATTTTATCATAGGTTTACCCAAGTATGAAGGAAAGAGTGTCATCATGGTGGTAGGTGATAGGCTTACCAAGTATGCACACTTTTGTGCATTATCTCATCCTTTTAAATCCAATACAATTCCTACTGCATTTATGGAAACAATTCAAAAGCTTCATGGAAACCCAAAGGTTATAGTAAGTGACAGAGATCCCATTTTCACTAGAAATTTTTGGATAGAATTATTTTCTTTTCTTGGTACTTAATTAGCTCATAGCTCATCTCATCATCTTCAATATAATGGGAAAACTGAGATAATGAACAAATTTTTGGAAGGATATCTTTGTTTCTTTTTATCTGATAAAAAACCACAATGGTTCAAGTGTTTACATCTAGTTGAATGGTGGTATAACACTTCCTTCCATACTATAGAAAAATTGACCCCATTATGGCACTTTATGGTTATCATCCACCATCCATCACATCATCTTTAAGATAAAACTCTAAGCATGGAAGATCACATCAAGCATCAACAACAAATTATCCAACTCTTAAAACACAAACTCACTCTCGTGGAAAATCGAATGAAAAAATAGGAAGATCAGCATCACAGTGAAAGAAATTTTGATGTAGGTGACTGGGTATTTTACAGCTACAACCATACAAAAACATATCTCTCAAGCAAGCTAAGAAGGATAATAAGTTACCACCCAAGTACTACGGTACTTGCAAGGTGTTGCAAGAGATTGGTACTATGGAATACAAATTGGAGTTTCCTGCATCTTCTCGAGCACACCTAGTTTTCCATGTTTTATGCTTAAACAAGGTTATCGATGAAAAGCTTCTAGTTCAAATAGTGTTTCCAGAACTTGACGAAGAAGGAAAAATCATATTTGAGTCTGAAGCAGCCACAGAAAAAAGAAACTAAAAACTATGGAATCGATCAATTTTAGAGTATCTCATTAAGTGGAAGAACTTACCCACTGAAGATTCCACATGGGAGGATGAGACTTTTATACAGAAGTATCCAGAACTACTGAAGTGTTAAGGGAAACATTTTTTGAAGGAGAGGGGCATGTGAGCTCCCTATAATACTAGTGTATCCTCCTTATTGTTATTGTTAGTGTGGCCCCCTTATCGTTATTGTTGTGCCCATGTAGCCCCCATATTATTATTGTTTTGCTCCATAGAAGCCCACTATTGTTATTACAGTATTATTGGTATGTAGGCTTTTATTATATTGTGACCCCTTAAACTCCTATATATACAAAGGAGGTCTTGTCATCTGTATCATCAAATAATTTTTCATTTATTTAATTTAAAGGAGGTTCCCCGCTCGAAGAGGATAATTTTTAAGTCATTGATCTAGATTTTCTTCTATTTTGTGAGTTGGTTGCATAACATTATCTATTTATATATTGACAATAATATGAGCTTAATTACATGTCTAATTGTTACAATGAATGTTGGGTTTCTAATAATTCATATATTATTGTGCAAGGATATGTACTATTATGTAACCTTGTATGCTTAGAAGGTGACAAATATACCACATTTTTGAGTTGTGTCTCGTGGAAAATTTGCATATGGCATAGGGGGGCACCATGTAGGCGTGGGTTGATAGAAATTTTTAAAATGGTGGATGAATATAATTATTTTTGGGAACCTTGCTTATTTTGTTGAATGACAATACATAACCACATTGTGTTCCTCATGTAATAGAATGAACACCCTTCACAGTTGGATTACGAGTGATTTTGTGATGTTTCTATCATAAAAGTAAGGAGAATATTGTATGACAATATTGTATAATTGGTCCAAGAAAAACATGACTTATTTGGGTTGAATCACATATATTCTTTATGAACTTGGACAACTGTAGAATATTTTTTTAAAGAAAATAGTGGTGTAAGGTAATAATCTTTTAGACGTTGAAGCAAGTGAAGAAAATGTCAAAATGGGAAGTGGGGGAAAGTGTGGTATATCATTAATGCCTTGTAAGTTATTCAACATAATTTTGTGATGTTAGATTTGTAGAAATTATATGCACTAAGCATGCATATGTCTTATATCCACCTGATCTCACACTATTTAACTTTATGCAAGATACTGAATCTATTCCACTTGTTAATATTTTGCGGAAAAATTAATTGCACACACGTGAAGCATAAACAAAAATATTCAATCGCACATAACACAATTTTTAACCGGGAAAGCCTGAAGCTGAAAACCCCAACTATATATTATGTAACATGGAGATCATATGAAAATCTCATACAAACATACAAAGCTTATCACAAGCCCTCAGTATAGTACAATTGTCATACACTAATTAGGCCCAATATTGCAAATCCATGCACTGATATTTGCCACCTGCTAGCCTGCCTCCACTGCGCAATCTCTGCTAAAGAATAGCTCTGAATGAATTCGAATTACTCTTGCTTGCACTGCGCAATCCTCATCGGCATCTCCAATATGTGTGTGATGCAATCAATGCATCACTATAGTCACAACAGATAGTCTATCTTGCCCTTTCACCTATCTCTCCACTGGTCTCCACTGAAACTACCATGCACTGTAGTTAACTACTATATTTTTCAGTTGATTAATGAGTTATTATTTGTGAATTAATTAACTAATTAATTCACTCCACTCTCACTAGTGTATCAATCAGTTAGACTAGATACAACTAGCTCAACTGAGTCTAACTGAGTTAAACTAAATACAACTCCATAACTACTTCTTCCAACCGTGTCATAACTTTGCCACAGTCTTAACCCAGTCCTCCATGCAATAGCTGCAGAAAACCCTTAGGAATAGCGTAATTCCTTCTATCAGCTGTTGTGCCACATATGTGCACTGAACTGAAGTGCTCCAAGAGAATAATTTGTTGTTTAGAGTCTGATTATTATTAAGAGCTAATAATAATCGACATGCATCTATTTTTAGATTGATGATCTATAATTAGACTTCGCCCAATATTCTAAAAATAGAATTTCATATTTTTTTCCAACTTGATCAACCATCCACAAATAGCATCCTGCAACTTCTGAAATTTGATCATCATGTCTAAAAATAGACATAGTCTAAAAATAGACTTGCGCCAAAAATAGCCTACGGACCCACTTAGAGAAGGCGACTCTTTTCACTAAGCTCGTCATCTTGTTGAATCTCAACAAGATGAGTTAAAATATGGGTTATGGAGAGACCACATGCATATTTTAAGACCAAAAAAATGTGAGGGAGTTAAAAAAAATTACTGAGGCCTTTATTCATTTTCATAGAGCCGGGTATCTTTTGTAATCTAGAGAAACTTTAAAAAAACCATGATTCACAGAGAGAATACAAGCATGGATTGTGTCAAAGCTTATAAATGTATCAACGAGTAGGGGGATATATATAGTTTTAGTTGGTTGTCACATTCAGAGGTAAGGGTTCGTGGGCTGGGCCAAATTTTGGATGAAGAGGTCCATGTTGAGGAGTTCGATTTATGTAATGAAAACAAGGTGTAGGGGTGATGGGGTTTTCAACTCTTTTTGACTCATATATATCAAATAAAGGTATTTACAATTTCATTTCTATGTATGCATAGCCCAAAACACGAATATTAGGAATAAATGGCAGGAATAAATGAAATGAGGGGATTAACCCCAAACAATCACAATAAATAGAATAATAACAATGAAAACATTTTCCAAGAAACTAATCAGACTTACATTATGGGTGGCATTTACGAGCCATATATTTTCTTGGAGTGCGTAAATGGTATACCCAGGCGGTTGTCAATAGTTCCAAAGCTCATTGAAATGAAAAACAAGAACCTTTTGATTTCTCTCGGCACTCAATAGGAAATTTTAGTTCTCCAATGCCTCCAAACCTAGATGTGGTTTGCCAACTACCCTTTGTAGTTGACAGCACGAGGCAGCCTTTTTCTCGAACCATGTTGTAATAACTTTTACAAATCATCGTATTAGGGGGATGATATCACAAGGATAACATCATTTAATCAAGGGTTTAATGTATATTTAGAACCATGTTAAATATATCCATATTGACTACTAAAACCATATATGATCATCATTCCCTTAAATATTACATGGTGTTAATTATTCCACATGAAATGCATAACCTCTACGTTTATGGCATATCATTTTGGTAACCTTTGCATTACACAACAATTCAAGGGTTATGAGAAATTTCAATACTTTGTGAAGTATGTATTCATGTTTTTATAATATAGTTAGCACCACATGGTCTACATCACATATAAGGATCTAACCTTTTAAATAAGACTGAATTCAAGAAATTTCAAAACTTATACATGCACATAAAATCTACCATAAGGCAGATCATAATGCATGTGTCATACTTTATTCAATGTGAGTTAAATCAAATTCTTATTATGTGCTAATATTATATGAATTTATATATACTACACCACATGAGGGGTGTGGTTATCGCATTTACGAGGTACATTCAATGTTTAATCAATAATACTTCAAATATGTTTTGATATCTTTGTTATGCATCGAAGTTTGACATGTTAGCTATGTAATGAAATTATTTGTGTAGAAGTTATGGTTTGGTTTATTGCAGTTGGTTTAACAAAAAGTCTAATGTTTTGGTTGGTTAACCACCGAACTATTTCTTATTATATGGGCTCTTTTCATCCCTAAAATAAATAAGGACCCTTTATTAACTAGGGACAATCCTCACATGTAAAAATAGAATTGTGTAATGTACTTATCTTGTTATTGTACCCATGGAAAGGGGACCCTAGCTACCATTTCAATTTAAGTTTTCATTCTTTTTTTTTTTTTATTATTTGCTTTCACGATAGAGCTAATCAATATTCACAATGGCTTGTATTTTTTGCAAGTAGGTGTGTCAACGTTTATGACCCAATTCACACATAGAGAACCAAATTTGCAGAAAATTATGAAGTGAGTTTAGCATTGTATGTTTCATGGCAAAAAAGGGGAAATTTTAATTTTTTAGTAGGTGGAAACAATTGGAAAGAGAACCACAAAGACCATTTTCATGAGCTCAATGCAAGAAAGGGAAATATCATGGACAAAAACACATTAATTGAGCCAGGACACATGCATGTAAAATGGTATCTCAAAGCTATTATTTTTAACTAGAAAATGAGCACTAGTATGCATATGGGAAATTTGAATTCAGTTTGAAACCCTGGATTATATATAAGTGATGACAAATGAACACAATGAGCAATGAAATCTTTTCTCATCAAACTAAACACTCAATAATTTACTTTTTCCCTAACAATTATATTTTGAAAACAAGAATGGAAATTGATTTACCTTCTGAAATCAATTTATCCTAACATTTAACTCTGAGCATAAAAAAAAATGATTTTCTTAGAGAAATTATTTTTTCCTAACAATGGTTCTATTATATAGAGACAGTGAGCTATAATTTTGTCGAAAAACAAATTGAACCATTGAAATTCATGCATATATCACTCAACCAATTCAGTAGTTTGGTCACAGTTACATAGAAATTTTGTTGAAGAAAGAAGTTTTATAACTCAGGAGGTTTTTAATGTTTATTTTCAAAAAAATTCTTGTCCTTTCAATGTTTCAGAAGAACAAATTTACCACAGGATCATTGAATGTGTCCACAGGGAATCAAGAAGAGAACATATTGGTTTTTAAATCAGTTCTTAGAGATTACAAAAGGATAGTTAGGGTTAATATCTCAATATTCCAAAAATTATTTTCACCCTAAAAACTCTAAGTATATGAGACAAATCATTTTAAATTGAAAACAAATGTTCTCTTTTTCATGTTTAATGATTCAAAAGATAGTTGTGTTGACTATTTATTAGCATATTGTGGATATATACTGGTTTGTAGGTAATCTAACACAATTTGAAAAGGCTTGAGTATAAAAGGATATAAAATTTGATACATAGTGGTAAATACATACACAGTGACAAAAATACATATATATAGATTCCACATAGATGTAAAATGACTAAAAAAGTAGATTCAATTGGCTTTAAAATCAACAAGCACCTCCTAATACTATCAGAACCTTGCAGGAAAAAAATTAGATTGATTTTATTCTCAAATTCAAGAGTTAAAATTAGAATGTTTCCAGAGAATTTTCATTATCATTTGATGGAAATTGTGCCCAAGTGAGCCACCTTAACATCCATTTGTCAAAATATGTATTAAGTCAGATTATAGGGTAGAAAGAGGAAGGAGTGGAATGGCTTAAAACACAATATCTACAAGGTAATCCATGACCTACTTCATTAAGAGGTCAAGGACACATATAGATTGGAAAAGAGGCTTTCCAAATACTTGGTTGAGGCACCCATGTGATGATAACACCTTAATAATCCAAAGATATACCTATACCACGTCAGAATATTGCAACATTTGAGAGGAGAGAACAACTTAAATTTTCCATATTATTTTCTTAAAAGCATAAAAAAAATGGAAAAGATAGCACAAATATCCCCAAGTAGTGACAAAAACATATTTCATCATGGTTTAATAAATATAATCATATTTATGAAGAGTCAAACTGTATAAAATTGACTTATTCATTTTTCAATTTCATGTTGTAGAATAGAGAATATACATCTGACCACACTGTTTAATCTTGGCAGATAAGTAGATAGGTAGAGTTAATAAAAGGTGCTCAACAGTTTAATCTGAGCCCTTGGATGTAATAAGTGTAGACTTAGATAGGTTTTCCATGTAAAAGAAAAGAAGATTGATAAGGGTTTGCCAGTCTAAGTGCACCCTAATAAAGAAGAGAAAATGGTAGAGTATAGTAGATAGGGTAGGTAGATGGTGTTGCAAAGTTTCGTGTGATGAATGATAGTGCTAAATGTGTTTAATCCTTTAATTTCATCACAAGTACTGAAGCAGAAAATACATTGGAAGTATTTCACAGAAGGCAAAGTCAGAATCATTAACTTCCCACATCAGTTTTTCCCTAAGAGTTTTACTAATTTCCCCAAAATGCTAAGGAATTTGAAGATTAGAGGGGCTCAAGGTATTTCCTTGACTTTTGGAGGGATCGGACCCTCGGCCCAATAATTGAAAAGACCTTAGTACTTGAGATTATTCATCATTATACTCATTCACTTTTAATCTTTTCCTAAGTAAAATTCCATTTTACTGAGGAAAATGATGTAAAATTCCATAATAATCCCTCAAAATTACTTACTATTCTAAGTTTAAGTGTTGAAGTTGAGATAATACAATTTACTTCAGAAATCTTCACTTTCCTAGTTGTGTAAAGTATTTTGAGTTTCCCTTGTTTCCTTTGTCATATTAACATTTAACTTTAAATAATAAATCCTTATATAAATTACCTTTCCCTATATGTATAACTCCTCCTATGTAATATCCCCAAAACCCTCTTATTATAGATTTTTAGCCAAAGTATTTAATTCCATATATTTGAAATAAAATCCCTCATTACAATTTCCTTTGGTTAAAAATATATCCTTATAAACTATCCCCGCCCCTATGGTTAATGAATTGCATTAATTTATTACCATATAATAAAAATATTGAAAAAGGTTTTAAACATATGTTTTATGTTTTAAATGGAAAAAACAAATAAAACCCGAAGTTTTAATTTAAACCAAAACTTCGAAATACACCATTCGTACCCCGACTCTCGTTAAATCACGAGATTAATTAATCACCCAGATTAATTAATAACCAATATTTCCACCAATCACCCGCCGCCCGGAATGATTAACTTATAATAAAACCCGTCGGGCCCGCACATTAACTCACCGCCAACTCCATGTTCCGCCAACCGTTGGATCACCCCTCTGAAGATCTACGGTCAACGACAATTCCGCTGGCTGTCTCCCGTCCGAAGATTAACGCACGGGAGCACGGTGGTTTCCAAATAGTGCTCTGACCACGTGTCGATTGCTTAATGGAATCGCTGCCTCCCCGCGGAAAACCGCCTGCTCCCGAAAGCGGTGCGGAATTTACCGCTTACCGCCCGACCCCGGTGACGCATCCATCGTACATCAGTGATGTCATCCCATAAAAATAATAAAAATTCCCCCGCGTTTGACTTTTCCGATAAAACAAAACATTCACTTCTTTTTCATCATTTTCTACGCCAGTGAAAGAAAACGCCTTCCACGCAGAAAAATTCAAAATTCGAATTTGTGAAGTCCACTTACCTTATCCTTTCGAAGAAGATTGCAGACAAGCCTCTCAGAAGATTATCTACCTTAGCCGGCACCTATCCAAACGCTGTTTTCTCCAAAAACAGGTATTTACCCTAAATTCAAACTGAACTCTGTTGAAATCTCGGCTTTCCTTTTTTCCTTCACTGAAACAGAGTTAGAATTAATTACTAGTTCATTACGTGACCCCGAAAACTGTAATTGAATTACTAAATCTGCAAATGGACCTGTTTTTCTCGTGAATTTACTCAATTCCTCACCATTAGCCAAATTTCCATTTTTCCAAAAGAACCAAAATGGGAGTTCCTGTAGCCTGGAATGATGCTCCATTTTGAACCTGGTCAAAACCTCACTCCCTTGTCCATTGGGGAATTGCTTGAAAAATCTACTCGGTTGTCCCCTGAAGAGGTTATCAGAATATCACATCCTTGGATAAACAGTCTTAATACTAGTCATAAGATTTGTTTACTCCAAGATTGTTATCAAATCTATTCAAACAGAGGTTAGAAAGCATAACAGCTAAAGAGTATCAGTGGTTAAAGTGTATCAGGTAAAAGTTAGTGAAAGTTAAAATGAAGTTACAGAGCAGTCAAAGGTAAACAGTAAAAGTAAATACAGAAGGCAGTAAAATGGTAAAAAGAGATGAGAATAATTTCACCAATAGTGAGGTTTGTCTAAAGTGAAAGTAAAACAGTCAAAAGAGCAAGAAAGTAAAAAGATGAAAAAAACATAACAAGAAGGAACATTTTTGTAGAAATTGCATATTTTAGTCATAGTTTTGCAGAAACTATTGTGATCAATCCAAGATGAATTTTACAAAACTGAAGGAGGTTTATGTTCTTAAGAGGTCCATCTACAAAAACCTCTCTTACTTTTCTAACATCCATTATGGTTTTGGAAATATTAAACAATGTTGGAAAGAACTTTTTGCAGAAAATTCCTGTTAAGTCATCGTTTTGCAGAGAATATTGTCACAAATCAGAAATACATATTACAAAACTGAAGGAGTTTTTTTGTTCCTAAGAGACCCATATACAAAAACCTATCTCGGTTTTTGGACATTTATTTCAGACTGAGAGATACATGCACATCTTTAGAGGCTATTTTTCAGACTCTGTAAAACTCTGTTTTACACATCTTTTTACAGAGCCTATTGTGCACAGTTGGAGAGGAATTTTATGAAAGTGAAAGAGTTTTATCTCACCAACATATTTATATACAATAATGTCTTTCACTTTTTACATATCTATTACGGATTGAGAAATATAAAGGTATCATTGGACCCCAAATTTGCAGAATTGTTGGAGCAGAATTGCACAAAGAAAGGAAGCAGTTAGTGACTTGGATGCCTCATCATCAACTAAGAGTTGGATCAAATTCGAATTCTCCTCTTTTTCATCACCTATCCATACAAAATAGTGCCAAATAGATGAATTAGTTTGAGTATCCTTTACTTAATTTCTATTTATGTAAAATAGTTGGAGAGATTTGTGAACTAATCTTGATATTTTTTCAAGATATTTTAGTTTAGAATTTGTATAAATACTTCACTCTTGGAAGTATTTTGGGTGGATTCTACTACTTTGCTGTGACATTGATGTTTTTGGAATAAAAGTGCATTGGAGAAACTTCTTTGTGGCTTGCTGGATGACTATTTGAAGCTCAGGACTTTTTGCAGGATTCATGCGTCGAATTGCAGTTCAATAAGTCTTTCTATCCTATGTCTTAAGTTTTATATATGTTTATAATATCATTGTGTCCATTTCTGAATAATTGACATAAAAGAATAGCTCAGAATTTACTTAATTATACTCTGAGTTCAGTTGTGATTATTCTAAAATGTTTTCTTCTAGATTGGTTATAAGCAATGAATTCTTAAATGCTCTTGCTTCGCTAATCTAAACATTTCGATTACTATAGTAAAGAATTCTTCACTGCTATTTATTTGTAATCATTCCATTTCTTTCTTTTGAACATGTTGAAAGATTCTTGAGTGCCTTTCATCCCTTCAAACCCATTCCATCCACTTGAATTCCTTAAAATTGTTCTCTGTTTGGCTATCTTGCCCTGCAAAGCCATCCTGTGTGTAGAAGATTAATCCAGTAAAGCCATCCTTTGACTCCATAGCCCAATGGCCTGAAAATATTCAACCTTGCCCTTAGTTGGCGAATTCCACCATTTTCCAACACATTTCTTGGACTTATAACTAGCCTAAAACTTTCTAAGAACAAAGATAAATCATAAAGAGAGAGCCCTCTCTGGATGCAGATTGGCTAGATTCTGCATCTGAAGGTTGGTTTGTGGTTACCTCGGGTATACTTTCCTTTTCCACAACTTCAAGGAAAACCCGAGTGATAACATAGTGGTGACCATACTGGGGATCTGAATCATTTTATTGATACTATTGTTTGATTTATAAGCTATAGACAGAGTCTGAAGATCAGCCAGGTAGCCTTTGAAATGCTTTTGCTCTGCAACTGCATAGTAAATAAACGCTGCTTCAGTCTATCTCTGATTTAGCTTATAAACTGAACCTTAATTTCAAACATTTAATCAGACTCTCTAGTTTAATAAATCTTTGAGAAAATTTTAATTAAAAATCTTAAATTTCTTGAAGAGTTTGTAGAAGTTGTTTTGAAAATTCACAAAAAATTTGGTTTCCTGAAGAACTAACTTTTTCTTCAGAATTGTTTTACAGGTTTAGATCTGATCTATGATGGTGGACAGGGATCAGACACACAAAGGTTAAAATCATCCACTTGGCGACTCCAAATCCATTTCACAATCAAGACTCCACTGGAGGAATGAACCTGGAAGAACAATATGGAAAGATCAGGCTTTCAACTTGATTGTTATCGCAATTACTCCCTTAAGCGAAAGTGTGCGTCTGGGGTTGAAACTGACCGTAAAACTTAACTTCCCGGAGTCACATGCACAGAGGGTTATCTTTGTGAGTGGGGTTCCAAGGCTTGCACTCATTAGTCTCGAGAGGGAGCGACGAGGGTCAAAATCTTATATTTTGTCCGTAACTAGGGCCCAAAACCCTAATTAGATATGTGAGCCTTAGACCCTACAATTACACATCAGAGCAAACCTATTCCTCCACGGGCAAACATCTGACCTGTGCGAGCTAAAAACCAAGAGAGAAGAGTGTCTCATCATTGTCTCAAAATGAGGTAGAGGTCACTTGTATTTATAGCTTTCCGATGGGTCCACTTTTCTTTAGGGCTGACCTAATCCAATATATAAAGGTGGGTTCAAAAATTCAAAAACCAACTTCTACTTCTCCGAATGAGGTGATCTTTAGGTCGATTTTGGTCCTCTCAAAAAGAGGAATTAAATTAAATTATTATCTCAATAATGTGATCTATCCAAAGTGTAATTTTCCCATATTTTCATATTTTAACACTCCCTCTCAACTAGGGAGAATTTCATCTACCAATATTTTCCCATCGATAAACATGCCATCCTGGTATCTCAAGTATCAACACATATCATCATTGATAATCTCTTGATTATTCCTACTTATCTCTTGCAGATTTTCCTTTACCTATATGTTGATTATTCTCGAATCTAGAAGAATAATTTTCCATTGGAGGGGACCCAGCTACCACCCTCTATTCATCAAGCTACTACCTCGAATCTTTTGTTAGTGGGCTACTACCTAATCTTTGTTAATGAAGCGTCACGTTGCATAATATCGATCAATAGGTTACTACCCTAATATCGCAAGGAGTCATATCTCATGGTAATCTACACTGGTCATCGAATATCATATCATTAGGGGTCAAATATCAAGTTGGAACCACATCGAGGAGATACTACTATTACTCAACCCATATTCTCATGGGGGAGCTACTACTACGACCCCATATCGAGCAATAGGTAATGTAGGGGAGATACTAATCAACCCACTTGCTTCATCGAATTCCCAAAAATGGACTCCTAAATAATCATGTGTTAGAACACCCGCATTATAATCCAAACCTTGGAAAAGATGTCTGAATTACCAAGAGGTAAGGATCACACACCTCCAAGCCTCCTCAACCCGTTGACCAAACAGGGAGGGACAATCCCAACAAGCCCAAATTGTGGTTATCATGCCAACTAGGGTATAATATGAAAAGACCAAGATAGGGTGAGTTACTGCTCCAACCCTATGGGTAATTGATAGGGTGATACCCTATTTTCGAAATTTCCCTCAACCCCAGGAGACCTATATCTCAATTCCAATCTCCGGGGAACTCCTGATGGGGAAGAAGAGTTGGCGACCCCTCTCGATCAAGGTTTCTTTTTCTTTCATCATACTCATATCTTGTATCAACTTGATCATCATGTAACAATATCAACTGTCTCTTGTTCATACAGGGCATCAAATCAAATATCATGTTAGACCATAAATAATTGTATAAGTCACAAAAGGATACCATATTCATCCTCCCTCAGGGAGGTGCCAACCACAAGCCTAAGTGTGTCTCATACAATGGCACTGTCTCAATATATGAAAGTATCTTGGTCCCAACAATATATGGGATTCTCTACCGATCATATCCCACTCTTTGTCATCGAAATGTATCCATGTCATATCCAAGTCATGCTTAAACAACTCCCTAAGGAGCTTCTTCATCTTGCCTCACAGCTAGCCATGCTAGCAACATCGTACTCAACCTCGGTCTTGCTATGGACCTCTCATCCAAGATATAATGGTAGATCTCATATTAAGGCAACATCCAAATGTGCTCATCAATAATAATCCCAAACATCATCAGTACATCCATGTAGTCAAATATCACAAACCAACCAATAGATCATCTTGTACAAATATCTCAAACGGTGCTTGGTGGTAACTCTATGTGGATGAAGCGACTCAATCAAGAATCGACTCAAGGTTCTATGAACATCATGTATATATACAGACGAATGTTCAAAACAGGACATCAATGCTTCAATCAATTGTCGGTTGCCATGTCACGTTCAACAACATCTTCAAATTCAATCAAAGTGTCCAAGGATTTGCATAACAAATTTTCAATAGCTTAGCAATATAGATTATCTTTTCCCAACTTCAGAAATTGATTCATCATGCCATGATTCATCATATTGAGCTTCAGAAGCTATCTCCCTCTTACTTAGATCATTAAAGGCTCATCAGTGATCACCTGTCAAGAGTAGACCATCGTTATATAAAACCAAAACTAAAATCAAAGTCATACCTTGGGACAATTCTGAAGTAGAAGTTTGAATCAACATATCATCCTGGCTTCACCATATAACTATCAATGTGTATGTGGATCGAGGAGCTTGCTTCATGCAATGCTCACTGCAACCATAACACTTTACCAAACCAACATGCCCAACCTTTCATAAATCAATATTGTGCAATCAAATCAACTAAATCAACTCATCAATGTTTAGAAGCAAAATCAATACTAATATCAAAGTCATCAATATCTCAGTGTAAATTCTTTAGAACAGGTTATAGGTAAAGCTCTCATCAAGTCATGACTTCATCTATTATCATGCCAACAGGTTGTCATCAACCATGCAATGTCAATCCAAAACTTCATTAAGTCATTCTGTCACTAGATGCAAATGTATACAACAAGGATAAGTAATGTATGTTCCATCTTCATACTGAATCAGAATTGTCAATACTTCAACCATTGTGCTAGGAACAAGGAGGCCAATACAAACCCATTTTTCCAAATACCCATATAAGTCATTGGAAGTCACTGTGCTCATATACTATTGTCATCAAGGCAAATCATCAGTCGTCAAATCAAATCATTAGACATCATGTCAAAATTTGCTATCATAGTGAGATCTATAGCCCAAGACATATCTCAATCATTGAGTCAAGGTTCTAAGTCATTATCAAGCATCATACAACTCATCTATATCAATCAGCCAATTCACGTCAAACTCTTGTAGCACAAACTTCAAACATAATGACATATCTATATGTATGTCTTGGTCACTTGCAAACACAAGTTCAATCTTTTTGTTCATATTATAGCAAACATTCAAACTTTCTTGCTCAAAGATCTTTCTGGTGTCTACACCACATATGTAGAACTGACATCCTTCAGGTGAACATTTGATCTCATGCACAAAACTTCTTTTTTGTGTCCTGCAGTCATAGTCACACCCATGGACCTTCCTCTGTGCAGTTGGGTGACTGCAGTTGCACTCTCCAAGATGTTATGCGAGCGAATTAGGTCGGATTAGCCCAAAACATATCTCAGTGCCTCGGTTGCACTCTTAAGCTTGCTTACGTACGACTGGGAGGTTACAGTCGCACCTATAGGATTTCTTCCGTACAACTGAGGCTTAGATTCAGAGAAAACTCTCTTACCTCAGACCAAAACTTTGCTACAGATGAACAACGTCAGATGCACATAAATTATACTTCAACAATACAAAATATACATATAATGCAAATGGTAATAGGAGAAGAGATCTTATGGAGGGATTCTCCCTTTGCATGGGAATCCACTTCATTCATCTTCATTCATGCCATCAACCTATATATAATGCTGTCATACATCAACAAATCTGTTAGATCATAAAGTCAAACATACACCCATCATGATCATAACACTACATCAACTACTACATCATCACATCCGGACATCAATCTTTCATCAAGGGTTAGAGTCACATGATAGGGGTCGCTGATAGGTGTGTCATCATACTTCACAATCCATCAAGATAGGGCATTTTATTTGATCATATTCCATAGTTACTAATCACATCAAAACATAACCACATTTAATGAAATATCTACAGAATGAAAACTTATAGTTATACTTCTATCATGGTTACCATGCTTATCATGATCAATAAAGATCAAGTTATGTCATTCAATAAAACTTTACCAAAACAACAAGAATTTCAACTCTTTCTCCATACTCTCATCATGCTCGCCAAAAACATTATCAATATCATCAGATATAAGAATCAATGAGTTAACCTTCTATATGAGATCCATTATATCTTATAATGAAATATGCATGCCAAGTATCAATTACCATTTATTAGAATCAAGGTGCTAGCCTTCTTCACAGGATCGGGATATACAAAGGAATAGATGTTAGCCAAACATCAAGTATACCATTATATCAATGATCAACATTAAGTAGCCTCATAAAACTCAAGAAGTTCATCATGATCAAAATGTTCAATACCAGGTGCACCATTTCATCATAATAATCATGAATCCAAATCACTTTCATATGCATGCATGAGTCATTAGAGAAAGAGACATTCTCATCATACCTCAGGGCTTATATTTGATAATTAATGTTCGAAACACAACATTGAAAAAATATACATATATCCTTTCATAGAAAAATTTTGATTTTCGTCACTTTCATCACATTCTTTATACGCTACATCTTCTTCTCAAGACTACCATTATCCTCAAGAAGGGATCATCAGTGAATTTAGATATCCAAATACTCATATATATATAATAATATATATATATGAGTATTTGGATGCTCCTAGATTCTTGATGAGTGGATCCTTCTTGAGGATAATGGGTAGTGCAGGAAGAGAAGATCTAGCATTGGAAAAGAGGCTCTTGATGAAGAATGTGACAAGAACCTCAAGCTACCTATGAGAAGGTGCACAGTATATTTTTCAATTTTGTGTTTCATTGTAGTATCAAATGGAAATGTAATCCCTAAGGTATATATATATAGATAAAGGAGCAGATACAGAAGCATGAGTAATAGTCAAAACAATAATTAGATCTATAAGTCTAAACAAAATTAAATACATAGGGAAGCATCAAAAGTCTATAAATACTTATATTCAATGATAGGTGATCATATCCCTCTTGAACCAACCTTCAAGAGCCATCATTGTCCATTTTCCACATAACAATGTTGCCTTCAATCAACTTTATCAACAACTAGGCATACTAGAGACTATTCAAATCTCAAATATTTGCCATAAACCATGATTTCTATCACACCCTAATGCAAAAAGTTCTAGATTCTCTTTCATAACCCGAAATTATTTTAGGTCTCCTCTATCTTCTCTTGCTTCCATCAAAGGTGTCTCCATGGGGGTGATCTCCATGACTTTTCTTTAGCCCAAATCCGACACCATGTTAATTTTTCTTAGGGCTATATTGTTCTTTGCTTTGATAATTGCATTTCTTCATTAACACATTAAGTTCACCCCAAAACATCATAACATTATTTAGATTTACATAATTATTTAACAACATATGCAACTATATAGAAATAAAAATATCATCATCATAAATGCAGCGGAAGCTAAAGGAACAATACAATAGAAGCATGCATGCATAGAGACACCAGGATTGGTCGAAGACCAGGGAAAAAACCACTATGGGGAAACACTTGCAAATTATTCTTCTTATATTGTCATAAAATGATTTACCAAAAGAGAGTACAATGATCCATATCTTTATCTATGCAGCTAACTAGAAAAACAAATACAACATTCATGAAATGAACCCAACAATGTATACACTCTGAAATTTGATTCTGAAGTCTGAACTAAACTATCACTGACTGAATTCAACTGTCAAAACCTACAATCACTGAGCGAAATATTCATAATATGGAAGCTTCATATTTTAGACCTCGGTCACATGGAGGAGGAGTCATCCATGCAACTATAGGATCCCATGTTCTCCCTTAATTTAGGAATGCATGCAACTAGGGGTTGAAACTGGACTGCAGAATCCATAATCTCTTGGTCGCATGCACAAAGGGTTATTTGTGTGACTTTAAGGCTCCATTCACACTCATGAGCCAATGAGGGAGCGACCTGGGTCGAAATATTCTATTTTTGTGCCTGCAACTAAGACCCAAAACCTTAATTTAGAGATGCAAGCCTTGGACCCTACAATTTCACTTGAGAGTGAACCTATTCCTCCACAGATGAGCCTTAGACCTATGCAAGCCAAAAACAAAGAGAGAAGAGTTTTTCTTCATTATGTCCAAAATTAGGTAGATGGAACTTGTATCTATAGCCTTCCAATGGTTCCACTTAGCTTTAGGGTCGACCTTATCAAATAGTATATATTTGTGAGGTCGACCTAATCCAATGCACATGAGTAGGTTCATAAATTCGGAAACCAAGTTCTACTTATCCAAATGAGGTGTTCTTTCGGTTGATTTTGGTACTCTCAAAAAGAGGAATTCAATGCAATAATTATCTCTGTCATATGAGCTATCCAAAGTGTAATTTTACCGTAGTTTCATATTTTAACACTCCCTCTCAACAAAGCAGAATTCCACCTACCAATATCTATCCATCGATTAACATGCCATCCTGGTATCTCAAGTATCATCACGTATCGTCACTGATCATATATTTCTTATTCTATCTTATCTCTTGATTGTCCCTCCTCATATGTTGAAAATTCTCGAATATAGAATAAGAATTTTCCATCAGAGGAAATGAAACTATATAGAAATAACAATATCATCATCAACAATGCAGTGGAACATAAAGGAATAATAGAAAAAAATCATGCATAGATAGATACACCAAGATTGGTCGAAGACTGGGGGAAAACCCACTATTGGGAAAACCATTGCAAATTCTTCTTCTTAGATTTTCATCAAATTATTCAACAAAAGAGAGTACAATGATCAATATCTTCATCTATGCAACTATCCATCAAAACAACTACAACATTCATGAAATGAACCCAACAATGTATACACTTTGAAATTTGATTCTGAAGTCTAAACTGAATTGTCATTAACTAAAGTCAACTTTCGAATCGTGCGGTCACTGAGAGGAATATTTGGAGCACTAAAAATTCATATTTTAGAGACTAATATCACGAAGGAGGAGTGATCCATGCGACTATATGATCCTATTCACTCCCTTAATCTAGGCAAGTGTACGACTAGGGGTCGAAACTATACTGCAAAAGCCCTAATCTCTCGTTTGCATGCACAGAGGGTTATCTATGCCAGGGTCAAAATATTCTATTTTGATGCCTGTGACTGGGGCCCAAAACCCTATTTCAGATATTCAAGCCTCGAACCCTATAATTGCACCTCTAATAGAACCTATTCCTCCATGAAAAAGCCTCAAACCTGTGCGAGCCAAAAACCAAGAGAGAAGAGTGGTTCTTCATTGTGTCCAAAATGTGGTAGAGGGCACTTGTATTTATAGCCTTCCAATGGATCCACTTAGCTTTAGGGTTGACATTATCAAATAACACATGTGTGTGATGCCAACCTAATCCAATGCACATGAGTGGGTTCATAAATTAAAAAACCAACTTCTTCTTATCCAAATGAGGTGATATTTAGGTCAATTTTGGTCCTCCCAAAAAGAGGAATTGAATGCAATCATTATCTCCATCATGTGAGTTTTCCAAAGTGGAATTTGACCACACTTTCATATTTTAACACTCCCTCTCAACTAGTGAGAATTCCACCGGCCAATATATGTCCATCAATCAACATGCCATACTGGTATCTCAAGTATCATCACGTATCATCACTAATCATCTCTTATTTATTCCTTCCTATCTCTTGATTATCCCTGTTGATATTTTGAACATTCTTGAATATAGAATAATAATTTTCCATTGGAGGATATGGAGCTATATAAAAAGAACAATATCATCATCATAAATGCATAAGAACATAAATGAACAATAGAAGAAAAGCATGCACACATAGAGACATCAGGATTGGTCGGAGACCAGGGAAAAACCCACTATGGGGAAAACCCTTGAAAATTCTTCTTCTTAGATTGTCATCAAATGACTCATTAAAAGAGAAAATGATCCATATCTTTGTTTATGCAACTAACCAAAAAAACAACTACAACATTCATGAAATGAACCGAACAATGTATACACTTTGAAATCTGATTTTGAAGCCTGAATTGAACTATCACTGACTGAAGTCAACTTCCAAACCCTATGGTCACAGAGTAGAATCTTCAGAATACTAAAACTTTATCTTTTAGACCTTGGTCACATGGAGGAGTCATATGTGCGAATATAAGATCCTAGTCACTCCCTTAAGCTAGGAAATTGTGCGATTGAGGGTCAAAAATGAACTGCATAAACCCTAATCTCCTAGTCACATGCACAGAGGGTTATCGATGTGATTGGAAGGCTCCAGTTGCACTCATGAGCCAGTGAATGTTGTGTTCCTGTGATTGGGTCCCAAAACACTAATTCATAGATGCAGGCCTTGGACCCTGAAATTGCACCCCAGAGCGAACCTATTCCTCCGTGGACGAGCCTCATACCCATGTGAGCCAAAAACCAAGAGAGATGTTAGAAAATTATATATTATGGAGCAATGCAACACATAAAATATGCGGAAAATACAAGCACACAAAACACATAAAACCAGAGAGACACAGATATACGTGGTTCACCCAGTTTTGAGCCTAAATCCACCACAGAAACGACGGTCCTTTTATTCTATTATCACGACCAAAAATGAAGAGACAAAACCTATAGCGGTTAGTTGTAATATCCTATGTTCTCTCTCACGGAATCTCTCTCTATTTCTGCGCTGTGAGAATACACACTCTGTACAACCACAATGCAATACTCATATATACCAAGAGGGTTTGCCTTCTGGGGAAAAAAAACCTAATCTAAACATGACACCATCGGATAATTTTCCTAATGAATGGCGGATTAGTGAGAAATTACTATACTTTTACAAGGCAATTTTACATGTTTTAACCACGGGCGCTACCCGCGCTTATAGAGGGCTTCGAAAAGTATTTGTCGCCCCCTTTTAAGGTACAGGGGTCCAATGCTGTGATACAAAGTAAACAAGATAATCAGGCTCCACACCCAACAAGAGAATAGGGTTTCTTCATTGTGTCCAAAATGAAGTAGATGGAATTTGTATTTATAGCCTTATAATGGGTCCACTTAGATTTAGGTCTAACCTTATCAAATAGCACATGTGTGTGAGGTCAACCTAATCCAATGTGCATGAGTGGGTTCATAAATTCAGAAACCAGCTTCTACTTATCCAAATGAGGTGATAATTAGGTCGATTTTGGTCCTCTCTAAAAGAGGAATTGAAATAAATAATTATCTCCATCATGTGA
Organism: Pinus albicaulis; assembly: GCA_034641835.2. Taxonomy (NCBI): domain Eukaryota; kingdom Viridiplantae; phylum Streptophyta; class Pinopsida; order Pinales; family Pinaceae; genus Pinus; species Pinus albicaulis. Next base: position 108,001,222 of record CM076580.1, on the reverse strand, counting down.
TCTGTCCAAAGTGAAATTTGACCACAGTTTCATATTTTAACATAAATATGAGGACAAAATTTACCTTAACTCCAAGGGAATGTCGATACTCACATTTGATAGAATTTTGATATGTGTTTATGTCTTCCTTGGCCTTAGGAGCACCTCCATTATTCATTTATGACAAAAAAATTTCATATTTTTCCAATATAATCACTTCCCCATGGTATTTTATCGATATTTTTAATTTCTATAATTTATGTAAATAATTGCATTCTAAAAGAAATTTACAAATTTCAGTAAAACTCATAAATAATCCTTCGCTATGATACCTTAACAACGTTGGGTAAAATCTAAAACATGGGTCTTATTCATGGATGTCCCGATATGGTGAGATTTTTTTTCCCATCCTAAAATAGTTAAGAAGTATCCAGTTAACACATGGTCTAAGGAAGTACTCCAACAAGAAAAAATCATTAATAGTTGGAAATTCAGCCTAGATCTAATTTTTTGAAATCAAATCCATGATTTGAGCACCCAAGAAGATCTACATAATCAGGTTTCATCTCTAAAATAGGCTGCAATTAATAGTTAGTAGGATTTTTGGGTATTTTGTTAAGTTTTTTTAAATAAAGGAAAGTGAACCTTCCTTGATAATACATGTTAATATTGCTAAGACTTTCATTTTCGACTTGAGAGCTAAAAATATATTTCCATACATCCTTTCAGTCTATTTTAATTCATGGAGTGTGGTTGAGTTTCAATCAACGATTAAAGTTGTGTGCTTACTGAGTTGTGAAACCTGGGCCCATATCACTCAAATTAGTGAACTATTTCATTATATTGCATGAGTTTGGTATATATTTGCTTTATATTGCTATTTATTGTCATATTTATCTTTTTTTAATGATTATATTATATTTTGTATATTCATGTGCAAATTTTCTCATAAAACTAGTTTTGTAGTTGTTATGTAGTTATGTTTACAAATTAGTTTTAAATCCATTTTTTATAGGCATTCTTCATTGGTTATACATTGGTTATATTATCTACTTTTTAGTTTTTTCAATGTCATTTTTATTTAGTTACATCAACTTATTCTTAGTGTGAGCTCACTCGAAATCATAAGCTACATATCACTAGATATTATAACTACATTGCATTAGCATATCATAGTAGCGACATTCATTAATATATTATCATTTCATTCAATATTGAATCATTAAAATATTTTTCTATAGACTTAGTTTTGTTTGTGAGTCCTATTTATCATAGGATAATTGTTATTTTTGAGAGAAATCTAGTTGGAAAAGTGGATCAAGGCACTAGGAGTTTCAATCACTACTTTTCTTGATGAATAATGTGTTATAAAACAATTAATAGAGAAATGAAACACATTAAATATTGTGGAAACACAAACACAGAAACGCATAAAAAAAGACACAGATATACATGGTTCACCCAAATTGGGCTACGACCATGGAGAAACAACCAACCCTTCCTTTTATATTATCCAACAAAATGAACAGATACAACCTACAACAGATCCATTGTAATTTCCTCTTCGCTCCCACACAGCCTCATCTCTCTTTCTCTCTCCGAAAAAATAATCCATGGCCATAATACAATTCCCTCATATAAACCGTGAGTTTCCTTCTATGGAAAAAAACCCTAAAATAACATTACATTTACGGTCATATCATCTACCTGATCAATGACCCATATTGACTACGAAATTACAATATTTTACTAGGAAATTTTTTTATCTATTTTTAGCTTCTTGGGTGCTATCCCCGAACCCCCACCAGGGGGGGCTCATAAAAATCATCATCACCCCCCCAGACCCCCTTGATGTAAATTAAATGGGATCCATTTATTCCCCATTAGGAACAATGATCTAACGCAACTAAAACAAAAAAACTTTGAATAATCACGAAGATAATCAGGCTCCACACCCAACAATCTCCAAATCAGAGACTAATTAAATAAACTCCATAATTGCTTCACTTTTTGGAAAATGACTCCACTTGGACCTGGTTATTTCTCATCTTCACCATCATAATTGAAGACCAATTGAAACTAAGAAAAATCTCAGTTTCTCCCTAGTTACAACTTTTATTAACATATCTGTAGGATTCTAGTGTGTATATTTTCCAACTTCAATTGTCCATCTTCCAATACTTACCATATGAAATGGTACTTGAGCTATATATGTTTAGTCTTGAAATGAAATGGTGATTTCTTTGCAAGATGAATGGCACTCTAGCTAACACTCTATAAACTCCCCATCTCCTACTTCCTTCCTAATTCATCCATAAACTTTTGTAACCAAATCATTTATTTACTGAACTTTGTCACAACAAAATATTATGCTTCCATTAGTGAAAGTGCAACAAATTCTTTTTAATTTTGAAACCCAACTGACAATTGTTTCACCTATAGTAAAAACATACCCTGTGGTGCTCCTCCTATTAAATTTATCACCTTCCATATATGCATCAACATATCCCTGTAGAGAAATGTTTGAACCACCAAAGCATAAATCTTGATTTGTGGTACCTCTCAAATACTTGAGAATCCACTTCACTTCCATCCAATACTCTTTTCCTAGATTTTTCATATACCTACTTACAACTCCCACTACATGTGCAATATCAGGCTGTGTGCATAACATTGCGTACATTAAACTTCCAACTGTTGATGCATATGGAACTTTACAAACATAATCCATCTCATCCCAGGTCTTGGGACACATATCCTTACTTAGTTTGAAATGGATAGACAAATGTGTACTAACTAGTTTTTCATTATTCATATTAAAACTTTCCAACACCTTTTCTATGTACTCACTTTGAGAAAATATTAATTTGCAAATTATTTTTGTCTCTAGTTCTTCTCATACAAACGATTTTTTTTTACAACACCCAAATCCTTCATTGCAAATTAATTTCCCAATTTTCCTTTGAGCACATTTATTTCTCGCATGTTAGATCCTAAAACAAGCATGGCATCTACATACAATAGCAATATAATATAGTTGTTGTCATTTTTCTTTTTAACATAAATGCAATGGTCAGAGTGACATCTAGTATAAACTTGTTCAAACATAAACCTATCAAATTTTAGATGCCACTACCTTGGAGCCTATTTTAAGCCATACAAACTCTTCTTCAATTTGCACTCTAATTTCTCCTTCCCTCTAACCCCATACCCTTTTGGTTGCTACATATATATTTATTCCTCCAAATCCCCATGGAGAAAGGTTTTCTTTACATCTAACTTCTCAAGATGCAAATATTTTTCTACCACTAGACTTAAAGTAGTTCTTTTGAAGTCATATTAACAAGAGGAGAAAAAATTTCATCAAAGTATATAACCTTTCTTTTGCTTTGCAAACCCCTTCACTGCCAAGTCTAGGCTTATACCTATGTTTATGCTTATTCCTTCAACCTATAAACCCATTTATTATGCAATTTTTTTTTTTTACCTACGATAGAAAACTTGATTAAGTCCCAAGTCTTGTTGTGCATCGAGGTCAACTCTCTTCTTCTGTGTCTTGCTCCCACTTATTCCTAATTTCTATGAAGTGTTCTTCTTCATGTCTTTCTAGTTCACCAAAATAGGTCAACTTAACACATAATATATTGAAGAGTATCATTCGGTCTACTTATCCTAATAGTTCTTCTAATAGCACTTTTAGGTGTTTGATGCATTGTTGTTGTGTTGTTTTTTGTTATTATAGTCACTGATCATTATGATTTTAAGGAACCTTTTCTTTTATGTAATTTCATCAAACACTATGTATTCTTTTTTTCCTTTTCTTGTTTGTTTTCCTACATCTAATCCTTATACAAGGCCTTTTCATTGAATATGGCATCTCTTGTCACAGTAATTTTGTGATTTTCATAATCATGTAATTGATAACCAAAATCATTAACACCATATCCAATAAGGCATATTTCTTTGATTTTGCCTCAAGATTTTCATATTTTATTTATTGATGGAAAAAAGGCTTCACAATTAAGAAATTATTTAAGAATGATTAGTTTGTAACTTTTACATGTCCATGCCTCCTCCTAAGAATAACACTGTGCAAGCAACAGAGGCCCTTTGTTATTAGATAAAAAAATATCTGCAACATCTTCTACTGAAATTGTAGAGAAAATCATGCATGGAATCTCATGCACCTTGCATACTCATGCTTGTCATGTTCATCACTTTTTATACACCATTTTCCTGTCTTGTTCTAATTTTTCTTCTCTCTTTGAATTCCATGTTTTGAATAGTAGTTATCAAACTATTTTCTACGATATTCACCTCCATAATCTTATACGAGACACTTAAAAATTCTTTCATGTCATTCTCGACCAAGGTCTCCATTTCTTCGAAAGTATAGAATACCATCATATTTATTATGAATAAGGGTAAAACCATGTTTTCCTAGTTGCATAATCGATAAAGTAACATAATAGTCATTGAGGGTAATAACGACGGTCCTTATATTTGTATGTTCAAGCTCTAATTTTTTCTCATATTTTCTTTCCCAAGTACGATAGACTAACTCTCTTACGGCACCACATAAACACAATTTTCATAGAAACCAAAATCAACATGCTTCAAACTTTAGCAAGAATTTTTGAGTGAATAATCTTCATCCTTTTCTCACTCATGTGCTGAGCCTATGATGCCACAATGTTGTATATGTCTCTATGGAGGTTAAGTTAACATAATTATAAATACCATTTTCATAAATATAATGTACAACATTTTCTCCTTTCTTTATTCGAGGGCTCCTTTGGTGTCATCCTGGTATTTGTTTGTAAAAGAAGTTAAATAACCTTCTTACCTTACTACCATGTCGAAATTAGAATTTTCTTAGGATCTGTAACATGCCTTACCTCCTTCAATAGAAATTGGTTTCCATTTTGTTTCCTTATGAAAACCTTACCACATTCAATGATTTTAGAGGGTTTTATCATCGTACGAACAAACTTGTCCAAAAATCTCCTTGAACGTAGTCATGAAAATGTTTCCTATTAGGTGTGGCATGAAATGAATCCCCTAATCTACCACCCCAGGACATCAATAATATTCTCTATTGAAAAGATAAATAATCTTGAAACACATCCTGTCACATTAAATTCATGATTTTTCTCTTGTTGTCCATCTCTTTCTTTTCCCTTCAATATTTGAAAATCTTTCTTAGTGTTATTACTTCCCACATTTACAGCACACTATCCTAATCTAGATTTGAATCTTAATTTTCTTGACTTATGATTTCTTAGGATCCTTCCTCTTTCCATTTCTTCCCCTATTCTCAACGGTCAAAGCATTATACGATGTCTCACCAAATATTTTCCATTGCGTTTTCTCGCTAAGGATGGCTGCCATGAGGATCATCAAACTTTAAAGTAATAAATCCAAAGACAAACTTACTAATATACATAACTAAGACATTCCAATTTTCTAGCAATAAGCATGATCGCGAGCCTAAATTCATCATCAAAATTGCCTACGAACTTAAATGATGGTAATCGTGTTAAATTCATTTATATGATCGAAATAGATCGACCTTTTGTCTTCATATTAAATAGATTCTTCTTAAGGTATGTGTTGGTGAGATTTTTTCATATAGTTTTTTCAAATTCATCATTAAACCTTTTATTGTCATTTCATTTGAAATGTTGAATGCCAATAATGCTTCCGGTTAGGCATGTTGTTCTAATGCCTTTTTGTAAAAGAAGATCACATTCTCGTCCATCATGCTCCTTGATTCTTTTATTTTCCCCTCAATGGTAGGTAAATATATTTTCTAATACGAGATAATATTCATCGCATCTTCCATATATTGTAGTTTTTGCCATTAAATTTCTCGACCCTAAACCTACCATCTTCGGACATTGCTCCTCGGAACTAGAAACCCTTCTCTTCACGAGTTTATCGATAAATAGACCTTCGGCTCTAATACCAATTGTTATAAAATAATTAATGGATCAATGAAACACATAAAATATTGTAGAAACACAAATAACGAAATGCATAAAACAAGAGAGACAAAGATATACATATTTCACCCAATTTGAAGGCTACGTCCCATGACTTAGGTGAATTCCTTCTACTATTTTATCCACTAAAATGAATTGATATAAAACCTATAGTAGATCATTGTAATTTCCTCTTTGTACTCATATTCTCCTCTCTTTCTAGCTCTAAATAAATAATCAAAAAAATCAATACAATTCCCTCATATGTCGAGGGTTTCCTTCTGAGAAAAAACCTAAATTAACATAACTAATAGGATCATCCATCTAATGAACAACCCAGTTGACTAAAAAATTACAATATTTTTACAAGAAATTTTTCATCTATTTTAGCTTGAGATGTTTCCCCAAACCTCCATATGGGGCGGTGGGGGGGGGGGGCTCATATCGCCATTGCTCCCGGCTCTTTCAGCCCCCGGATGACAATTAAATGGGTGAGTTAGGAATATGAATCTATGGAAAAATAAAAAACCTCTTCGAATAATTAAGAGAATATCGGGCTCCACACCCAACATAAGGACCAAACTATCACGAAAATATTTCCGATTGTGTCGGATAATAAACACCATATTTATTTTTTTTCATTTCATTACTTAACATGTAGTTAAGAGAATGAATATAATATGATGAGTGATCATCCATTTTCACTTCACAAATGGGAAAGGCCATAGTAGATCCTTCTCAGTTAGTACTCGTCAAAATATAATGAATTGACTAAAATATTCTGGGTGTCCACTTGCTTTAGGTAACAACAAAGTCCCTGATGTGTTAATCAATCACTTGGATTAAAACCCCCTTAGTCATGGTCATTTCTAAGAATTTGAGTGTGGAAATTGATATCTTAAACACGATAGTGTGAGGGACTCTAACTTGTGAGGAAAATCTTAGTGAATACCTATTTCGAAGTGTTCATAAATCAAGTAGGTGTGTTTTACATTTCAAGCTTTGTGTTGTTAGAATAAATTTTGTTAGGTATTTGCTTGACTTAGCTTTTAATACAATTTCAGTTTTACTCCAACCTAAAGTGACAACTAATCTAATTTAGCTCATTAACATATTATAGTGTGCTTATAAGTTTTCAAACACCCAAATTGATATGAATAATGTGTCTAATTTTAGGCCTCTATATTAGCTTGACAACTCACTTAGTTGAAAATTACTCTTTTTAGTAATATTTCTTGAGTGAGGCCTCTTTTTTTAAGTTGTTTTTGAAAATTTCATGCTGGCTGCAATTATTTCATAACTTTATTTGTAGAAAGTGTGTTCACTTGTATGTAAAAATTAATAACTATAAAACAACTTTAATATTTTATTTTAGATGTTTTTGCATCCGGCTCTCATTTATATGGTAAATTCATTGTAAAAATGATTTTCACTTCTTTTATAAAGTGGGTCACTTCATAAATTAACTTATTTCTTAAAATGAGATTATAGGAAAAGCTAATGAAGGAAAAAAAAATTGTATGTTCTTAGCAATATCTATAACCACATGGGAAAACTTCTACCCTGCAGTGTCACTGTCATTAATTCATTTTTTAAAGGGCATAACTTTCCACATTTGATAGTTGTTTTCAATAATATATTTTCTAAACAACTTCATTTTCGAAGTTTTCCACCAAGATAATTTACTTTTCATATTTTTAATCTACATTATCTTACATACTTTAATATTGCCAAGCAGTGCTGAAATTTTTTCTTATTGGTGCCATTACTTTTCATGGAAATTCTACATGGAGGATCTACTAAGAAAGTAAAGTTTTATGGGATCACGCGGCAAAAATCCCACAACTAATGTTGATAAAAAAGGCCAAATGGGCTATTAATAATTACAAATCATGTGGATTAATTAAAATGTGCATTTATCCTAACATGTTTTTTTGATATTAAAGGAATTGATGGCTTCAACGAAGCCTAAAGGAAAAGTTAAAATAATGTACGGTGAACTTGATGTGATCAATTCAAATCGGATCTGTTTAGAAGTCCTAATGATTTCTGTTGCATTGAAAATTGTTTGTTTAAAAACAATTATGCATTTACATAAATATTGTAAGTTCAATCTAAAATATTATCGATGAATACACATTATTCATTCAAGATTGGTCCTACCTTATTTTATTTTTGTATATGCATTTTTATGCCACTTTAGAAATTTAGGAGTTTACATGTCAAAATCCTACTCTTGAATCTTTATATCTCTATATGTGAAGCAATGAAATATCTTTCATATTAGAGTGATCAACACTATATCTACATCTAACATGGCCATAGTGGCCCAATAGACAAATAAAACCAAGGTGTCAAGAAGAATCATCATTAAAAAAAATAAGAAAAATAATGATCCTAACCCCACAATTTTATTTCTACTCTCAATGGTGAAAAGGAACCAAAAGAAAAAAAAGTATTAATAAAGAAAGAATACTAAAAGATGTTATTATTGTGAGAAAAGCGGTCATCTAAGTCTAAATGTTTTAAAAGATCAATACCTTAGAAGTAGTATTGAAGAAATGAAACATCAGTCTTTATCCTTCTTCTTCTTCTTCTCATGGACGTGCCTTTTAGCTGTTATCTCTTTCAATATAACCTCCGCCCTCTTTTGATGGTGCTTATTAATTCTAGAACATTTTATGATATGGCGAAATAAATCACTTTTATTCTAATATTAATTATTGTACCATCAAAAATATTTGTTGGTGATGATAGATATCTTAGTATTGTAGTGTTTAGAATTGTTTAAGTATGTAATAATATTTTCAATGATGTATTATGTGCTCCAAAGTATTTCCAATAACCTTTTATTAGTATATTGAACCACTCATTCATGTGAGGTAAAGGTAGATATTATCACCTCACCAGTTGTAATCAAGGTTTCAAAAGATCCTTAGCATGTCCTTATCATTGGAATGTATTACCAAGTTGTAAATGTTTGGCTGTTTTGGGTCATCACATTTCCCTTCATTTTTTTTATTGCTCACAATGATGACTTCGAAAAGAAGCTCTTTGGCAAAGAGAAATTTGGTCATCTAAATTGTGCACATTGCAACAACTACATATTAAAAATATGGGTTATTTTTTACTATTTCTCCTGCGTTCTTGTATACATGGTATTTGTGCCGATTTGTATTTCTAAGCAAAAATCTAGGAAATTTTATCAAATGTGCCTCTCGGCGTACCCTTAGTCCTTCACTTACTGTGATTTGTAGTCACACTTTATTCTCCTTATTTCTAACAGGTACAAGTAATTATTAATTTTCATTTACAAATTCTCCATACCCTTGGATTTGCTTCTAAAAATTAAGAGTTAAGTTTTTGACGTGTTCTTGGCCAAAAAGGCCCTTGTGAAAAAATAATCTAGACATCAAGTGCAAAAGTTAAAAATATATAATCACGAGAGTAATATATCAAAAAAAAAAATCACAACTTGTTACAATACAAAGCACATTCAAATAGAGCATATTATTCCATAGATACCACATAGAAATCGTATCTTTGAAATAAAAAATGGTAAAGTAAATGATTAATTGCATGATTCAATATAAGGGATGAAGTCTTCACTATTGGATGGAAGAAATCAATTGTGAAAAATTACATAGTAAATCAAACTCCAAAAAACTATTTAAAAATAAAATATTTATAAGAATCATGGACTACAATTAAGCCAACTATAAGCCACTTCCATGTATTTGGCCGTTATTATTACGAGAGATCACATTATTAATAAGAAGAAATTATTATATCCTAAAAAACGAGGAAATCTGCATTTTTAAGATGCACTTTGAAGATGTAAAAGGTTATATACTTGTTAAATTTCATTCAAATGAAATAATAATTAGAAGTGGTGTTAACATTGATGAAAATATATTAGCATATGATGCTAATTTATTGTTTTCTCTTTAGTTTTAATCCATATTCAAAATTTTATGCTGTATTCCTATTCTAGTTTTAGTTGATGATAAGAGCATAAAAATCTACCTCCCTATTACTCACCTTCCTCTATATGAATCCATTGAACATGAAGCTAAATCAGTTCCAACATAAGGTCCATTCGACATGTAAATGTTTGATGATTTTTAAGTCCCTGAGATCAATGTCATACGCAATCATAGTTCTAGTGAGCCTCCTTTATTTTTGGATCCAAGTTTCAAAAAATTATTTTAAGAAAACATTTTAGAATATTCAAACCAGCAGTTGGAAACAAAAATGAATGAATAATGTCATTCCTTGATGGAAAATGATGTGAAGTTATCCTCTTCTAGCTAAGATAAATTTCGAGATATAAATGGATGTGTAAAACTAAAGTATTAATTATATGTGATATTGAGTAAACCTATGAGAATAAATAAAAAATATAAGTAAAATAATAATTCTTATTTCCTCCAAAAATATTTACCACTGAGATGACATCATCATCTTAAGATCTCATTGATTTTTTAAATTTAATGTTGTAGTAAATTTTCTGTTTTGAAACCCATTTTTAACCTCAAAATTCACCTAATGGACCCATTCTCCTTTCAATATAGAGTCAAACTTGCTATAACTTGAACTACACCCTAAGTTGATGACTTCATGTGCCATTAGCTAGTTGGTAGCCTCTTATATTTTACTCATACCCCATACTAATATTTCCTATGTTGTTGGTGTTTTTTATAATATGTAAGAAGAAACTCATAGGAAATTCATTGGAAATAACAAAAAAAAGGATATGCTGTCATATCCTAAGGTAAATTTTAGTTTTGGAGTACACTAAGGGTGAATCATTTTATTAGATGATATCTGAGTCGATTGGGTTGGAAATCTTACAGTGATAAAATTATACTACAAGTTATTTATCACTACAACAGCATGATCACATTTTTTCTCACATTCTCATCTGACATTCAAACCTCATAAGAAGGTTAAACACATTTATAACCAAACTGCGAGTGCAATCAACCTAGAAAAAAATTCTCGATAGAAATCGTATCGCCAGAAACATCAAATATAAAATAATCTCCCTACATGGAAGGTAAATAGTTGATGATTTCCACCTTTTAACTAATTTGGTTGTAGATAACCCAAAAAACAATTGGTTCTTGCCTTTGTCAAATCTTGTAAATACTCCTTTGTGATCTCTATTCTTGTTAGAATTAATAATTCTCACTTGATACCTTTCATTTCCTGTTTATCACTACTTACCATGATCATATTTTTCTCAAATTCTCATAATGATGATGAACTCCTTCGAGTTCAAAACATCGAAAATCCGGACTTTGATACGATGGATATGGAAACAAATTTCCAAAAAAAATTGAATTGAAAACATCAAATTTAAAAAATAAAATAAAAACAAACACAGTCTAACACAATATATAATAGGAAACCTTTAGAGAGAAAGGCAGGCTTGAAAGTGAGGTAAAGCCTCTACTTTATTTCTCTAAATATAAAATTGATGCAGTACAAAGAAATAAGACGTGTGACTTGTAGGCTATTACGGTGCACAAATAATATTTTTTGTTCTCTCTCCCTATCCCTCTTCGTTACTCTACTCATCTATGGAAAAAAATCTCTTAAAAAGAATCGAACCCCCTTTTCTCTAGTGGCTTGGTTACACTCGATAGCCTACTAGTGGTTAGGTTTGACATTCTCAACTCTTAGCTAGATTTACAATATGGACTCTTCTAAGTATTCTTCATCATGATATTGTGGATATCATTTTCCTTGAGAAATGGGGGCTGGCATATCATCATGAATTATGGGGGAGAAAAGAAGGAAGGTCAAATTCAATTTGCACAGAATTTGTCTTACTGGACTTTGATAGAGGTGATTCTTGCAGTTGGAAAGTCTACAATGTCTAGAATATTAAAAAATGGTGTTGCATGAAATCATAAAATTTTTTATCCCAAAAAAATGTCTTTGTGCCTCAAAAATATTTTTGGAGAGGTTTGAGACCCCAATTTTCCACCGAGTCCATGAGGTAAAAATAGTCAGTGAACTGTTCCTCACTTTTCCACTCCTAAAAGCATCGATATGGGTGAAAATCAATATCATGATCAATCCATATCATAATGTATTTAGGGGAATAAAACATTTTTATGAGAAAGTGATTTTTATTGTGTATCCTCTTAGTATCATAAGGATGAGACATTCTATCATTCCACAACATTTCACTATTTTCTCTTATTCTTTAATTTTTTATGGCACCATAATTTCTCTTTAAATGTATATCTTAGTGATGATTTTAATGGCACCAAATATTGGCATAGTGGACTCCTCTATTCTCCATTTGTTTACTAAAAAAGTAGCATCTTTATGCCACCCTCTCTTAAGCTAGAAGTTACTCTCACAAGAAATTTAACGAATGATAGGACTCTGTTCATGTATGTTATCTTGTTATTGTACATTAGGTAATTAATCATAGTCATCCTTCTAATGGGAGAAAGAACATATTCTAATAGGAGGATTGGATAAGTTGTATCTCTTTCGATTTTAAGATTATAGATTATTAAATGCTTCTAGATTTGCTCAATTTTCCTCCATTGTTGTTTAGAAATTTTGATCATTCTTATAATATAATAGGAGTGACAAATGTCTCAAGGATCCAAAACAAGAAATCATGTGATATATAGTTTTTTCTCCATACCAAAATAAACTTCATCTTTCATTAATTTTTGTTCTTATTGCTCTATTTCCATTTTAATCTTGTGATAAATATAAACACTAAGATACTCATAAAAATTACCTCTATGAGCTAAGTTGTTATTGTCATACACAAAATCAAAATAATAAGCTATTTAAATTTATTATCGTAATTTGTTTCTTCTCGGAATTAACTAGCATACCAATACTAATATATATATATATATGCCTTATATTTCATTCATAGTTATTTATCAAGAGTTAGAGGGTATCTCACTAAAGAAAAATATTGTGAGCATAAATGAGAAGGATGATGTCTATTTAATGAAATTTGTCCAGCTTCAACTTCTTCTATAAAGCATGCCTCTAATATGTCAATATAAAAGGACAAAATGGTAGTGGACAAGGTAAAACCTTGTGTAACCCCTATACTACAATCAATTTCTTTTGATCGACTATAATTATCCCTAAATAGCAATAAATTTCTCATAAGTTATCAAAACAACTCTCAACTCAAAAGGAATAATTATCTCTTATAATATAGTCAAGGTTATTTATAAGCATCATATCAAAAGTTTTTCATAAAATCATTGAAGCAATATAATAGATGGATTTATTAGTTTTGACATTCCTTTACGATAGTCTGAGAGTAATTAAGTGGTCCAAAAATCAAATAATAAGCCTATAAAAACAACTTGGAATTTTCTCTTTTTCCGTACGTTTTTTAATGATATACTAATCTTGTTTTCTAAAATAATTCTATATAACATGGAAATAATAAGATAACCATAATAACCATATAGTTTGATGGGTTATTTTTTCACTACTTTTAAACATAGAAATAATGAATCTTTAAGTCTAAGGTTTAATTATCTAATACCACATAAGGATAAGCTTGTAGATGTGATTTTCTGGGGAGGCACTTTTTCCCTCCGATGGGTTCTCTTTGTTTAAGCAACAATCCGTGTACTTCTATTTGTGAAAGAAATGATAGCAATGATCTAGAGATGAATCTGTGTAGAATGAGGCCAAAACAAGGGCAAAAATGTGATTGAAAACTTAAAAAACCTCTCACCTTTTAAAAAATCTCAACAACATTAACACATTAGAAGAGTTTCCTAAAATGAATTAATTAGGCTTATATATAAGCCAATAAAATTTATGGTGAATCAATTCCAATCAAATTTTTATATGTTTCTAATGTAATTAATTTAACCCAATAGAGGAATTTGACACCTTCCTATTGGATGAAGAAGGCCAATTGGGGAACAATCTTGCCTAATGCACCAAACTATTGAGGTGACATTTGCTGTTAACGGGCTATGAAGTTGCACAAATTATACACATTAAAGTTCGTGTGGTTATTGAAAGATTGCTAGAATGGTTATGTAACTAATAAATAGAAATCTATGCTTATCTCTTTTATGATCCACTTAAAATTTGATTGTGATTTTTAACATGCAATTTATAACTCAAAAATCATGCTTTTGGATGCATCAAACATAAAGTGGTCTACATGCATTCATTCAAATATAGTACGCATTAATGGAACAAATGGATAAAATTGATATGATAAAATATTGAAGGAATCTTTATTCTTCCAAAAAAAATGAAATTGAAACATCCATATAGATGTGAATGATCAAATATATTCATTTGTAGTTATACTTGAACTTTATCTTCAATATTCTTTGATAAGTAAGTTTAGATTCCTCGATTCACTAAGGAAAATTTTTGAGATTGAAACTTTGAAAATCTAAAAAATTCTTTGAGATATAGATGCGCTTAAGCTTTATGCATCAACTCATTTGGAACGATACAGCAAGCTTGTATATAGATGCTTGAATTTCCATAAGCATGTAGATGCTTGGATTTATTCATTTGTAACCTGTCGACACATACCAACTTTTTGTGCATATGATCGAGATGCACAATTCATTTGTAATTATATACCTTATACTTTGTGCACCAATTTCCCTTCCTACTGAAAAAGGGATTATGAAGAATTTTTTAGTGAAGAAAAGGACAGAAAGTTCTTATATAAATTACAGTTGAGGAAAAAGTTTGATGGTGATCATACAAGCAAAGTTGTGAACAATATTTTTTAAACCTTCAATTTCAACCTAATTTTACGAAATTCTCAACCTGTATAAGATTAAGATTAGGGTATGAGTATTGGAGTTAATGTGTGGGCATAAGTTGGAGTAAAAAATATACTCGCCAAACATGTATTTTTCTTATAGTGATTTATGCTTTGTTTATATAAGGGAAAATATAAGTTTTACAAAATTTGATATATATTTAAGAAATGTAATTAATTACTTATATATCTATATATATATATTATAATATAAAAGTAACATGTGGTCCAAAATAAAAATAAAAGTTAGTGATCACTTGAAAGTTTTGAAATTTCAAAATGAAAAGTTTGTTGTTATGAAACTTTCAAATTTGGATTTTTTTGTTTTATTTAAAAAGTTAATAAGTTAAAAAAAATGTTTTCTTAAATCATATTTAAATTTATATATATATATTTTTATTGATTCAATAAGATTCTAGAAGTGATAAAGGTGAGGGATTAGACCCTCACATATGATTGAGTGGTGACACATGTGGAGTGTGGGAGATAGGTGGTGTGTGATCTTTGGAACTTTGAGATGTTTCTGAGAAAGAATTATAAGTGGATGGTGGGCTTATTTTTTTGTTGTGCATATGCTTTTGGTTATGAGGTGGCGAGGTTGTGGAGGCCAAAATCAGTTTTCACAGCTACCAAAATGTGCATGCTCAATTGGCTCACATGTTTCTACATCTAAGAATATTGAAGGTGACTCTATCGGTCTGATTATGAAGAGTGTGTGATCTCGGACGACGACTTATGAGACTTGTCTAGCGGCGGGCTAGGTTTGGAGAGGGAGGGTCATTCTCAAATTTGGATTTCACTAGAAGAACACTCTTGCATTTGGGTTCTTCGAGGAAAATATTTGGTAAGTATTATGATTAGTTTCTTTCATTTCCATAGCATTACTAGAAAATTTGGCTGAAATTCCATTAAGCCAATTCGCGTCGCTATTCCAACACATAGTAGTCTGAGCGATGGTTCGAGCGGACAAAACATGGATTGTCATGCCGTCGCAGTTCCGAACGCGCAAAAAGTGTCGCACTATCGACACTTCATGATAAACTTACGTGGAACAGCGCAGCTCTTCGACATCTCACAAAAACGTTGCGCTTAGACGTTTGTAAGCGTCGCACTTCCGACGAAATGTGGTCCGACGTTTTGAACGTCGCTCTTCTAGCGTTTTTAAATGGTAATTGTTATGATCCAAATAGCAATGTGGTTTGGCGTTTTTGATGTCGTTTATATTCCGAGTTTGTAGTACATTTTTCAGGTAAATGAAATGTGGTCCGCGTTTTTTGAGCGTCTCTCTTCGATGTTTATAAATTGTCGCAATTTTGTGAAATGTGGTGCGACGTTTTGAGCATTAAACAACCTGAAAATTTTATCTTGTCTCTCTTCAGAAATTTTTGAGTTGTGCCAATTCCAGAAAGCGTACAAAGCGTCGATATCACGATGGCGGGTTCAATTTATGAAACTTTAAAAAGAGGAAAAAGCGTTATTTGAATATACTATATGAAGTAAAGCAGTCCATGAAGTCATTACATTTTCACATCTGAATATTGGAACTTAAATATCCATCGAGAAAAGTGGAAGTCCCACCCCATACAATGATATAAAAAATACCCCATGTCACATACGGGGGACATGCTATAAAACCCATTAACGGTCCACATGGAGGTGCTCGACAAATACGAGAAAGCATCCAAATATGCCGAGGCATCTATAAGAAAGTGAAATAACGGTATGTAGAATAGTAAAGAAACGAATGGAAATCTTAGCGTCCATTGTTCCAAATACAAATTAAAGTGCCAAATCCTACAACGAAAGAAAAAACACTAATCATGTAGGAGTGTGATATGTCCAAAATATAAAAAGACCATCGGACCATATCAATAAACCGACAACATAGACTAGCATCGCTAGTTTTGAAAGCGGAAGTGATAAACATTAATCATTTTTTTTCACAAGAGAAAAAATGTTGTTTTGAATATATATTATATGAAGTAAAATAGTCCATGAAGTCATTACATTTTCACATCGAATATTGGAACCCAAATATCCATCCGGAAAAGTGGAATTCCCACCCCAGACGGTGATAGAAAAATACCCCATGTCACATACGAGGGGACTTGATATAAACCCCGATAACGGTCCACATGGAATTATCGACAAATACGAGAAAGCATCCAAATATGCTAGAGGCATCTATAAGAAAGTGAAATAAACGTGTATAAGTGGTAAAACAACGGATAAAGTACCGGCATCAATTGTTCCAAATACAAATTAAAGTACCCAAATCCTTGAACGGAGAAAACGCATTAATCTGTAGAGGAGTGTGATATGTCCAAAATATAAAAAGACCATCGGTCCATAACAATAAACCGGCAACATAGACCCGGCCTTCGCTAGTTTTGAAGCGAGTGATAAGCCCATTAATCATTTTTTTTCTAGAGAGAAAAAACGTTGTTTTGAATATATTATATAAAGTAAAACAGTCCATGAAGTTATTACATTTTCACATCGAAGATTGGAACCCAAATATCCATCGAGAAAAGTGGAAGTCCCACCCCAGGACAATGATAGAAAAAATACCCCTTGTCACATACGGGACTTGATATAAAACCCGATAACGAGTCCACATGGAGATTATCGACAATTTGAGAAAGCATCCAAATATGCTCGGGAGCATCTATAAGAAAGTGAAATAGCGGTATGTAGAATAGTAAAGCAACGGTCGTCTTGACATCCATTATTCAAATACAAATTAAAGTACCCAAAATCACGCAACGAGAAAAACGCTAATCATGAGGGTGTAAATGTCCAAAATATAAAAAAGACCATTAGACCATATCAATAAACCAGCAACATAGACCAGCATCGCTAGTTTGAAAGCGAGTGATAAAAATTAATCATTTTTTTCACAAGAGAAAAACGTTATTTTGAATATATTATGAAGTAAAACGAGTCCATGAAGTCATCACATTTTCACATATGAAGATTGGAACCCCATCTCCATCCAGAAAAGTGGAATTCCCACCCTGAACAATAGTAGAAAAAATACCCCATGTCACATACGGCGACTTGATATAAAACCTAGTAACGGTCCACATGGAGATTGTCGACAATGCGAAAGCATCCATGTACACGAGGCATCTATAAGAAAGTGAAATAAGGTATGTAGAATAGTAAAGCAACGAATCGTCACGAAACGTCCATTGTTCCAAATACAAATTAAAGTACCCAAAATCCTTGAGAGCAGGATCAAGAAAACGCTAATCATGTAGAGAATTCTAAGTAAATTTAATCTATTAACATTGGGAATAAAATTACTGCTAAAGCCAAAAAACATTGCACGGCCGGACTCCTGGCAAATTTGTCATCAAAAAATCAAAAAATTAAGAAGACTACCCTCATGCGAAACCGGTCTTGTAGTTAATTTACGGAATTCAAAAAATATTACAAAGGTCCCGACGGTAAAATAATCTAAAAGTATCCCAATTAAGTGGGCCTACTAAGCAAGAAAAACAAATCAACCGAACTACTCCTCTGGGTGGTTCCTCCACGATTCGGCACCATGCTTGAAGAGGTCCGGGATCGCTAGGTGCTACCTCCACATGCATGCCACGGCTCCCCTCCTAGAGGCCGAATCTGGCCGGTTGCACGACTGGACCGGCGGACGGGTGCATTCTTCCTCCATTTGGGCCTCCTCACGGAAGACCACGAGTGACTAAAGCCGTGATTCGCGAGGTGGTTGAGAGAGAAATTAAAGGAAAATTTCACGATGCGGCGTCGTGGGAGAAGGTGAACTAGCGGTGGGGAAGCCAGGAGCAAGGGAATCCATACGGTGGCTAGATGCTACAAGCCGACCCCGCCCACTCCTAGTATTTGGATATCGACCTAAGTAATAATCACTGGACTGGCCGGAAGTCATCTCTGTTGAGGTGCTGGAGGGAGCGCGCCGGGATTGACCTCTAGTGCTCCCCCTGCGGCAATGCATCCTATGACGCACGCGAGGCATGGGTGCAATCTCAGGCGCAGTGGGCACAAGAGACGAAGAAGCAGAATTCCAATTAATAGAGGAAGACAGACAGAGACAGAACCGAGAGAAATGGAAATATGCAGCAAAGTCTAGGCAGAAGTTCCGCTGGCCACTTCTCCTTATCGTCACAGTTACCAGGCAGTGTAATCCAGCAACCGGCTTGTCTGAAAAACCATGGCTAAACGCCATTTTGTCGACCTGTCTGCAATGCAATCAAAGGACGCCCGTCATAATTAATCTCCGATCATTAATAATGAGAGCCGAAGGCCGGATCAAATTGGAGCGTGCGGAATCGCTCAGAGGAGTGGAGGTCTGATCTTGAACAGTGTTAAAAATTAATTAATGCAGATTTGATGTGAAAACTTAATTGAACAACATTAAATGTTAATGCGATTGATATGAAATCGCCATATCCATGTCCCATCGCCTTAAACGCCATCGAATGCACCCGCAGCCGGGAGCAGGGCAAGTTTTTATTGAGGACACGTGGCATAAATTGATTGGAGCGGATCTTTGTTTGGGCCGCTCGCGCAGTGGAAATCCGGACCCGAAAAATATTAGGGCAAATTTGATAAGAAATTCGCGTCACAACTCTCCCTCCGTACGCCAGCCCAACTTCGGACCCAAAAAATATTAGGGCGGAATTCATTTGGTTTTCACGTCACAAAATTGGCCGACGTCAGCAGGCTATTTTGGAACGCGAATTTGGTTTGAATTATGGTTTATCGCCGTTTGAAGTCCGGCGGGCTCGACTTAAGAACAATTTTGTTTGATCCCATCTTATAAAATGTGTGTTGGTTTTCTTTGATAATACACATATTTATAATAAATCATGGGAATACCACACTAAACATGTGGAAAAGTTATATAAATTATTGAGAACAATCATTTTTATGTAAAAATATCCAAATGTGCTTTTGGGGAATAAGAATTCGAGTATTTGGTTCATATTGTTTTAAAGGAAGGAGTGAAGTTGGAGCCTCAAAAGATGCAAGCTATTACAAAATGACCTCTTCCTAAGAAAATCAAGGTTCTTAGAAGATTTTTAGACTTACATGATATTATTGATCATTTGTTAAGAATTATGCATGCATTTCAAGTCCACTCACATATCTCTTGAAGAAAATATCATTTATATGGAATGATGAGGCTACTTTGGCATTATCTCTTTTAATGGATGCCATGTCTTCTACACCAACATCGGTTGCACCTACTTTTGGTAAAACATTCATAGTAGAGTGTGAGGCACTAGGACAAGGAATTTACGTAACATTGACACAATAAGGGATATCATTGGCTTTTAAAAGCAAGGAATTCAAAGAAAATATTTGGTGAAATCTACGTATGAAAAATAAATGGAAGCAATATTACATGCAATAAAAAATGGGGATAGCATATCATTGGGAGGTACTTTAAAGTCAAGATATACCATGACAGCATAAAGTATTTTTTGAAGCTATGGATTTCATTGGAAGATTAACAAAAATGAGGAGAAAAAATGCAAAGTTTTAATTTTGAGATAATCTGCAAAAAGGGTAAGGAAAATTTAGTACATGCTGCTCTTTCTAAAATAGAAGAGGCCTCAAATTTATATCCAATTAAATTTTCTATTCCTAGGTGGCTAGAAGAAACTTGCCATAATGGAAAAATGACAATAGTACTAAACAAAAACTAAAATTTATAAAGGATGGGATGAACTCTATGGAGCATTGGGAGTGAAAGAGAGATATACTTTGGTGCAAATGTAGAATATTTTTATGCATGCAAGCATATTTGAATAAACAAATATTAAGAGAGTCCCATGTCTCTCTGATGGTAGGACGCAGGGTTCCTTAAAACATCTCAAAGGATCAAAAAATATATTTTTGGAAGGAATGAAGAAAGATATTCAAAATTTTGTAAGAGAAGGTCAAGTTTGCATAATAAATAAAAGAGAGATAGTAAAATCTCTAGGGTTACTTCAACCATTCCACATACATATTCAAAGACTAGAAGATATATCAATAGACTTTATTACAGGGTTACTAAAATATAAAGGTAAGTATGACATTTTTGTGGTCATTTATATAGACAAATTTTGTAGATATTTTTTGTAGAGCTCAAAGTACATAAACAACAAGCCAAGTGGCAGAAGTGTCCATGAAATAAATTCATAGTCTTCATGGTTTTCCTAAAGTAATAGTAACAAGAAAATTTTGGAAATAATTATTTAATATGAGTGGAGAAACACTAGCTGCCATGAGTTTTACATATCAAACACAATCAAATGGTCAAACAAAAATAGTTAACAAATGTTTTTAAGGTTATCTACAATGTTACTCTTTAGAAAAGAAATCTTAATGGATGAAGTGGGTTCGTCAAGGAAGAATGGTAATATGATACTACCTATCACACATCTACTAAAATTTCCCCATTTAGGGCCCTTTATGGATATCCAACTCCTAGTATCTCATACTTTTTGCAAGATAAGTCCAAAGTATAGGAAACAGAGTCACATATGGAAAATACTAAAGAAACTTTGAAAATTATTATGGAAAACCTTCAAATGACATGAAACATTATAAAACAACAAGGGGAACAACATTGAAGTGAAAGATAATTTGAGGAGGGTAATTGGGTATTTTTTAGATTATAGCATTATAAGCAATCTTCATTCAAGAAAAATAAGAATAAAGAATTAGCTCAAAAGAATAATAGGTTTATGTCACACGATGATGTAGGGGCATTAGGCACTAGCCAGAAATGTAGGAGGTTTTGTCCACATGTTGTGGCTAGGAGGGTTCGAAAACATTTGAGTTGTAACAGCTAGGTGTCAATACCTCAGCTGACTGTATTACTTAGACTAGTTAGAGTTGTAGGAGTCGAACAGTTTCAGTTAGTTGAATCATTATAATTAGACCTTTTGATTTCTAGAACGGTCCTCTCAGAGGAACCGAAGAGCCATATGTTATGTATATAAATTGTAATTCCTCGGATGAATAAAAGTAGAGAGGGAAGAGGAGAGTAGAGAGGGGATTTATGCAATAAACCTCTGTGTGTGAACAATTGTTTCCAGTTAAATGATTTCCAAGCTTAGTTGCCATTGAATTATCTCGAACTACTAATTGTGAAGAATTGTTTAACTGTGAGGCGATTGGGTACTGATAATTCCATTCTTCTGTCTTTGAATTCCCGTAAATTGTTGGATAACCCTTTGAACTCACCCCACCCGAAGGCGAGGTCTGTGTAGAGAACCGGGGTCGTGAAAACTGTTCAAATATAAAAATTCCGCTTAATAAAGAGACAAAATTGTTGTGCTTTCGGAACCTGACCCGAGGATTGGACATGAGTTAACAAACAAAAGGATAGTGGAACCAGACTTGCACCCGTGGTCAAGCCCTCTACCAAAACCACGAGCGGAATCACAAAAGCGGGTTGCCCATATCGCACCGCTTTTGCGGAGTAGGCGGTATTTCCTATTCGCAAGCGATTCCATAGGGAATGCGACACGTGGCGAAGTGACCCCGGAAAACAACCGTTTAACCCACGCCATCGCACGTTAAAGCCCGATGTTGGAAGCCGAGCGAAATTGCCAAGAGTCGTTGATTTGGAGAAGGGCCATCGGACGGTGGTCGCACGTTGAACTTGCCCGAAGGTTAACTAAGGTGTGCGGAGGATAGCCAGGTACGATACGAGTGTTTGATTGGTTATTGATATATATAGGTGGGGCCGGAGTATAATGAAATTGTTTAATTAAACGATTGGCGGATAATTAGCATAAGTCTGGAGCGTGATTGTCGTAAGGCTGGGTGGTGAAATATAGAGCCGAAAGTTCATTACAAGTTATTTATTTAAAAAGAAACGTGGAGTATAAATACAAAGTGTTGAAAGTTAAACATTGGTTATAAGGATTGGAGATAATATAAAGTCGGGAATATAAATTAAATTCCAACCATTGTGGATAGTATTTATTTATCAAATTCTACGAATTTGATAAATAAACCCGAAGAAATAAGAATTCAATTAAGACACAAAGTGTTGAAAGTTAAACATTGGTTATAAGGCTTGGAGATAATATAAAGTCGGGAATATAAATTAAAGTCCAACCATTGTGGATAGTATTTATTTATCAAATTCTACGAATTTGATAAATAAACCCAAAGAAATAAGAAGTCAATTAAGACTCATGCAGGAAAAGAACAGGGTAAACCAAGGGAAAATGCTGACAGAGTGATTGTAGACACACAAGCTCTCCTTAGGGGTCCAATTTCAGTTTTGTTGCGTCACACGATGATCTCTCTTCTCTGGCATTTACTTGTATTGAAGATCACTATTCTAGGAATAAGGAGTTATTTTCTCCAAAAATAACCCTAGCCAAACATTAACAATGCATCAAGGATATCTTTCTATGCTTCATAAGTACATATGTTCTACTTCTAAATCATGTCTTGGAAGTGATTGTTTTGCTGGAAATTATTCACCAGTTGGTTTCATACCAAATTCTTTTTCTCATTTTCAGCATCCAATACATGAAAAAGATAATGGTTTAAAACAACATAAATATTTTAAATTTTGCAAGAATTGTCTGGCACACTTTGAATATGAATTTTGAAGTCAAGTGCATGACGTTGTATAGGATCAAGTGTCATTTTGAATACCAAATGTTTCACAAGAAACTTCTCAACATGCTACCCTGCTGTAAGGATTAAATGACAATATTGCATCAACTATTTCCATAATAAAATTGCACCTCGGCCATAAGACTAAACAACTACAAATGTTGTAGATCTAACAACACCACACAATCAAATGTATTCCACAAGGCCATTACTGTATGAAAAATGAAAAGGAGTTTGCAACCAAAAATACCTTAGGCAACTAATTCAATTAGATACACCAAACCATCAGCAAAAAGGAAAACCAGCCTACTCAAAAGGCAAGCGTTTACCTCCTTTGAAAAATTTTTGAGTTCCGAAACAAGGGCCTTTATTGTCTTGTCAATGCCCCTAGTAATTTGAATGGGGTTTGCACCTGCTGCAACAACCTAAACAAAAAGGTTTCATTTCAAATTATTTTCCACAAATTTGAGATACAACCATTGTCAGTTTTCTATTTCCTAACAAGCTCATAAATTTTGACAAAAGAACCAAAATTTTTTAATACCTGATAGCAATTTTTTCACTCAAAAACTATCTTAGACTCAATAAGCCCAACCCAAAACTAGAAAACCAAACACCATAAGACCCTACAAAAATGAATAGATGATATTAATCCAGTACTATCGACAAAAAGTTACCTTTACACCCTCACTTATTAAACCCTGTGCTGTTGAATTTTAACTTCAACTGCTGCAGCAGAAGGACGGATGCAGCAGCAACATTTTTTTTTCGAGGTTGCTTGCATGCCATCCAGAAATTTAATTCAGCATTTAAAATTCCTGCAAGTTTTTTTTGTAGACGGCCACAGCCATATTTCTGTACAGGATTGTATTTAAACACAACAGCCAGCATTAACGCAATTCACCAACCAGAAATTAAACAAACAGAAATTTACCCGACAATTTTGTAAATTCAAAAGGAGGACACATGGAGCATTAATATTGGATCGCATGAAATTGAAGGGAATCTGAAAACCTGAAAACCGGACCCAAATTTTGTATAGGGCACATTGGATTGAGAATTCGAGTTAAAATTAGGCAGACGTCAGCATCAAATTTAGTGTCGTTTCAATTAGGGCATGAATTTTTGCAACTTTCAAGGTGAGAATGAACAAAGACCAATTTTTGTGATGGATGACTGTATATGACTCCATGGCCAGAGGAAAAGGCACTAATCTACTTCTTCAAATATCTATAGTTCTCATTCACCTCATACGGAGATGGTCCTTGATTTTGAGCCAAATGTTGCAGCAAAAAGTCCCCCCCCCCTCCATAATTTTATATTCAATGGAAATTTCTTAAATTGATGATGGGGCATGATTATGGAACATTGGCACATACATATGTAATGGAATTCCAAGATCATGATATATGTTTGCATATGTTTATGGAGGTGGTGGAGCAAAAAAGAGCTCAAATAGAGCTGAAATTTTTCACATAAAAAGGATTGTGGGCTTGACTAATGGTTCCATTTAAAAAATTATATCTAGACAGAGAATAAGTGTAGCATGCAAACATGCATTGAAAATCCATCTGAGTTTGCATTGTATTACTTATGATGGATTCAAATTTGGGTTTCAAAATGCCAGGTTATCGCATGATTTTGTTGAGAAACCCTTAGTTGGATTCTCATGTTGGTTTAATTTATATTTTAAGTTTGTTTTGCAGTCCTTGGGTGATAGTAACTCATGAACTAGGTTACCAATGTGTAAAAATCATATTTCAAGAATAAAGTTGTGATTTTTTTATATTATTATTATTATCTATTAGCTACGAGTATTGACACCTAATTCCTGGAATTTTGACATCTTGATAGCATGGATAATTTCGAAAATGTTTCTAGTAATGTTAACATAATAACTATCATTATGTGTCTTCACTTTTGTCACCATAATAGACTTGTGATATGGACTCATCACACAACTTCATATGCTATGTCCCAACAAGTTCAAACTGGTTGAACCTACCTCATAGTGTGGTTATTAAGGACAAGTTGCTTGGTATATAACTCGATAGCATAGACCGCATTGCAGTTCTAAAAAGAATCCTCAAGTGTCAAAAAAACTTCACAATATGTTCTACTATAAAGCCTTTGGGGATACCTAAAATAATATATGTATCATTGATGACTTTTAAAGTATGACAAGATCCAGAGGGAAAGGAAATCAATGGAAGAGTGATCCACCAATGAGAACCTAGAATTTAGCATTAGATGAGTTAAAGTCTAGGAAATTGAAACCCTATAATTTTAATTAGTGATGAAGGACATCACATAGGTAATTATATTTTCATGTAGAATAATCTATTAATTCAAATTTAAACTACATAATATGAAAGGAATACCATAAATTTTTCCACGTAAGTCCAAACAACCTATAAAAAGGGAAAACCTTCTTTTCCCATGGGAAATAATTTACCTTTCCTTTTTCAAGATAATCTAAATCACAAAAAATATAAACAATACTGCACACATTTGTTGAGTCCCAAATCTGCATCTTTCCTATACACCTTTCTAGACTTTTTTCCATTTACCTTGACCTCCTAAGTCATCAACATCATTGCGTATTAACCATAAAAGAGCATTTAAAGTGGTTTTTAACTATGTTTTGTGTCTGCTGTTTGAATTAGATTTTTGCTAATCTAGCTGCGGAATCTTGTCACTTTCCACAGCTGCTTCAACTTTCCGCAGCCATTTTGTTAAATTCCATATTGTAGGTGTCTTCAGGCAAATAAAGCCACATGGGAAAGTTGGAAATGACATGGACATGGACCGAGTCCTATTGGCTCAGTCGAATTCACCAAATAAGGTCGTGGTCAAAGGAAGTCAAGCGGTGGCCAACCTAAGAGCCCTACGGTGACAGAACTCTGTTTTTCACCATGTGAAGACGTACGTGGCCGTTCCTAAATCACAGGGGACATATCAACACCTGTGAACTGCTCCATAAGCCAAATTCAACGACCACTCTCCATAGATTTAATCTTCAAGGCAGCCATAATGCTAGATATCTGGACGTGGTTGTTCACGTGTCTTGTATCAGCGCAGAATGTAGGAAATTAGTTATGTCATCCTCTGTTATAAATAATGCGTTCTCATACGCATGGTAGTTAGCTTTTGTAATGTAATTCTGCTGGAAAGAAAGCCACTGTGCCGTGACATTATTTCTTTGTTATGACTGCATTTTGAATATATGAGAAGACTCTGTTCATAAGCTTAATTCGTGGTTGATAGCTGTTGCCCGAGGACTGTGCAGAGGGCCCCTGCACATGCCGAGGTTTTGTTCATTACTGTATAGTGTCATGCTTTATTTCCTTACGTTTATTATGCCATAGTTATTCACGTGTATATATTACATCTCTTATGGTATTAACGTTTTGTTTCTGTTCATAAATTTTCATGCTTTATACTGCTGTTGACTTATCAGTGTCTTTGTTTCACATTATAGTAGGCAGCCCGGGCATTTGCACATATTTTTACAATGACTAATGACATGGAATCAACTTTGTCCTTCTGCTGATTTCTTTTTCTTAATTTTTAATTCCAGCATTGTTTTATTCATTTCAGTTTTTTACATTTTCTTTACTAGTTAGTTAGATATTAAACTGCTCATGTCATTATTAGTTACCTCTGAAAGCCATAGTGAGACTAATGGTGAGGGATTGAAGTATGAGTGTGTAGTTTGATGTTAGATTATTTTTCTGCAAGTTAGATATTAAATTGCTCATGTCATTATCAGTTACCTCCGAAAGCCATAGCAAGACTAATGGTGAGGGATTGAAGTATGAGTGTATAATTTGATATTAGTTTATTTTTCTGCAAATTAGATATCAGATTGCTCAAGTTGTTTATGATTACCTCCGAAAGCCATAGCGAGACTAATGGTGAGGGGTCAGAATATGAGTTGATGTAATTTGGTTTTAGCTTTACTTTTCTTGCAATTTTTGGATTTCTTTGAGTACATTTTCTTTTGTATTTAGACAGCAGCAAGGGTAATGAGTTTCATGATCAATAGTTCACTGTTTGTTTGACTAGTATAGTGGCACATTTTCATTTGAGAATTAATTTTGTCATTGCACGTTTTAAAACCATTTTTGAAGTTTGAAGTTTTGGAAATCATTATAAAGGACATCATTGCCTTGAACATTTATATCCATACTTGTCTTTTAGAATTTCCATCTCACATTAGGAAACCAACCAAGATAAAAACCCCCAAGATAAAAAAAAAACAAAAACGACAAAAAGTAAGAGATAGGTTATCTTGCACATATAGTGCACCACACTTCATCAGCTTACGAATCCCAGATTGACAAATTAATGTAGCAATTTAGGACACACTAAATTGACCAAAAATTTTGGCGCCGTTGCCGGGGAAGTGTAACTAGGTAGCCAATTTCTTAAAAAAAAACAATAAAAGAAGGAAAAATTGATAACTTCTTGAAGTATGCTCTCCTCTTGCACCTAGTGTGATCTGGAGGATCAGAAAAGAGAGTTATTGGTTCAATAATTTCTTAAGTATGCTCTCTTCTTGCACTTAGTGTGACCTGGAAGATCAGAAAGAGAATTATTGGTCCAACTTTAAAAAAAAATGACATGCACAGAGCAAGAGATTCTAGTGGAAGGTTTATAGCTAGAGCCAAGAGTTCGATTTTCACAACTCCATCTTCTTCAAGGCATAGAAAAGATTCACCACCATCTACCCCTAGCCTTAAGATTCCTGGAATTCAAGGAGCAGCTGAATTAGAGGATTCTCCTATACCACCTACCAAATCTCATTTAGAAAAAGACCCTTTCTTTACTTCTACAGGAGAGTATATTGTAATCAAAGAAGTAGAATCACCTGAAGAAGAAAAGGAAGAAACTCCCTCTCATCCTCCCTTAATAGAAGAACTAGAGGACTTTAAGAACTCTGAAGAAACTATCATGACAGAGGAAGTAGTAGATGGATTTGGAGGTGGAGGTAGAGGTAGAGGAGGAGGAAACAATGATGGAGGTGGAGGTAATAATGGAAGAAATAGGGAAGGAGACAACTCGTTTGGATTCCCTATAGTTGATGAGGAAACTCATACAACGATGAAAAACATCTCACCATCTGTCCTCCCCAACTTTTATGGATTGCGAAGTGAGGATCCTGAAAAAATTTTGTTTGAGTTTGAAGTCGTGTGCCTAACCTATGACTATATGGAAGACTCTCAAAAACTCAAACTGTTTCCTTCAACATTGAAGGGAGCCGCTTTGAAATGGTTCATGGGATTAGTCACCCAATCTATTAGGACTTGGAATGATATGAAACAAACATTTTTGGATAGATACCTGGACTATTGCATGCCCACCAATCACAAGGATGAGGTATTCAAAATGGTGCAAAAAGAAGATGAAAATTTGGAGGATTTGCTTGAAAGATTTCAATACAACTTAAAAAGAGCCAAGATGAGCAACTTAGATGAGGAAAATTTGAAAGCCCTTCTATTAAAATCCATTAGAGATGAATGGATAGATATTTTAAACACGATGGGGAAAGGAGACATTTCTCAACTTCCACTTCGTGACATAACAGAACTATGTGTCCATCTCTCAAGGGGAAAATCTAAAACGGGAAAATGGCCTAGAGATCCTTCTCTTATCAGGGAAAAAAAATCTGCAACTGGATCAGTAAGTAGGGCAGAGATTGGCAATATGCTTGATGAATTCAAAACTGATATCTTAGGGAGCCTTAGTGAACAACTAGACACCCTTAAGATCCAAAACAAGCAGAAAGCAGAAACAGATGCTCTAGCCATCTTTTGTTCGAAATGTAGGAAGAAACATGCTTTAAGGGAATGTCCCTTGGATGCAAAAGTTGTAGAAACATGTATGATTTGCTCAGAGAATCATGAGACCAAGGATTGTCCTTCAATTCCTGGACTCAAAGCTATCTTTCAAGAAGATCCAAATTCAGTGGAATCTCTCTGTTTTGTTGCAAGAAGACCTTGGTAGGGACAACAAACTCAAGGGTTTAACAACCCTATGAATTTTCAAACCCCACCAAATTGGAATCCTTGGCAACAACCTTGGCCCCAACATCAGAATTCATATCAACCTTGGGTACAAGGGATGCAAAATCCTTATGGGAGATTTGCTCAATTTTATCGATATCCTCCATCTTTTCAAAATCAACAAGCTCCACAACTTACAAACCCAAATCCACAACTTTCATTGCCATTTCCACAACAACAACCTTCTCAACAAAATCCAAATCCTCAACTCATGCTCCCATACCAACAAAAGACAAATCAACTTCCAGCTCGGCCATTGCCAAATCCTAACAATAAAAATCCTCAGAATACTTACATGATAGAAGGACAACAATTTCCTACCTATATGATTGTTCCTCTCAATGATGTACAACTCAGGTCTGGTAGAGTTTTAGAAAAACCTTCTATAGATATCCAAGAGCAAGATACCTCTAAGGAGGACTCTCTTAAAGTCAATAAGGGTTCTGAGGAAGCATCTCTTCAAAATTCAAATATGCAAAAAGAGAAAGAAAAGTTAACCCCCACAACTCCTATAGTTGAGCAACCTGCATCTTCATCCACACCTCCTTTCCCTGAAAGATTACAAATTCATAAAGGGGTGGAAAAACAAATCTTGTTGCCTAACTATGATTTTCTAGATGAATTAAAGAATGTTTGTATCAAGATTCCCTTGCTACAAGCCATTAGAGAGATTCCTATTCTAGCAAAAACAATAAAGGAGTTAAGTCTCAAAAGACCAGGAAGGAAACTAAGAGATACAAGAAGAATCCACCTGGTAGGAAAAATTGCAGATATCATGATGGGAAAAATTACCATGCAGAAGTATGTAGATCCAGGTAGTCCAATTGTCAAGACACATATAAATGGGATAGAAATTCCAAATACATTGATTGACTTAGGGGCTGCTATCAACATTATGAGTAGACAGACTATGGACCAGCTAAAAATTCCTAACCTTATTTTTACACCTACTTTACTGCAACTTGCAGATCGATCAATTATTAAACCAGATGGTGTATTAGAAGATATTTCAGTCTCCTTAGATTCTTGGGAATATCCGGTAGATTTTATGATTTTGACTCCCAAGAGTAATCTAGGAGGGCACCCACTTATCTTAGGAAGACCTTGGCTAGCCACAGCTGATGCTTTTATTAGTTGTAGATCTGGGGATATGTACATTTCTAATGGTAATTCGACAAAGAAATTCAATTTGTATCCTCCAGCAAAATCAATCACAGAAGTAGGAGACAATGAATGGGTCGATGATGAGGACACTATACAACCTGTCTTTACCATTTCTGAAATCAGTGAGGATAGTCAAATTATGAACACATTAGAAAATTTTGAGACATCTTCAGAATATGACCCCACACAATTTCAGTTGGAATCTGACATTGAATATTTATCATCAAGACAAATGTCTCTTTACTCTATGGAAGAGTTCGGTAGTTCTACCATTGAGATTTTTCCAGGAAAAACATTGAATATCAACAAAAATTTGGAAGAGTCACAACAGGAAGAACTAACCAAAATCTTGCAAAAACATTCTACTGCATTTGCATGGGAGTATACTGACATGAAAGGTATTGATCCTAAGACTTGCATCCATCATATCTATATTGAGGAAAACAGTAGACCAATCAGACAACCTCAAAGAAGGATGAATCCAAAACTTAGGGAGATAGTGAAAGAAGAGCTCCAAAAACTACTCAATGTAAACTTCATTTATCCAATTTCAGATAGCCGATGGGTTTCTCCTTTGGTGATAGTACCTAAAAAGAATGGTAAATGGAGGGTATGCATTGATTACAGGGAATTGAACAAAACAACTTTGAAGGATCACTTTCCTTTGCCTTTTATCGATCAGGTATTAGACACATTAGCAGGTAAAAAGTAATTTTCATTTTTGGATGGTTTTAGTGGCTATAATCAAATTCAGGTAGCACCTGAAGATCAAGATAATACCACATTTACTTTTCCATGGGGAACTTTTGCCTACCGAGTACTTCCTTTTGGGTTATGTAATGCACCTGCAACATTCCAAAGAGCAGTACTAGGAATTTTTTCTGATCTAATCCATGATTGTGTAGAGGTTTATATGGATGATTTTACAGTTTATGGTAATTCATTTGAAGAGGCATTAGAAAAGTTGGAAAAAGTCCTTATAAGATGTAAAGAAACAAACCTTTCATTAAGCCATGAAAAATGCTTTATGATGTTTACTGAAGGTATTGTTTTGGGGCATCATATTTCAGGAGATGGGATTAAGGTTGACAGATCAAAAGTTGAAGTCATCTCCAAGTTGCCTATTCCAAATTGTCAAAGAGATGTTAGAATTTTTCTAGGATTTACTGGATACTATAGAAGATTTATAGAAAACATCACTAAAATAGCATCTCCACTCTTCAAACTACTTACAAAAGACTGTGAATTTAAATGGGATCCTGATTGTCAATCAGCCTTTGAAACTTTGAAAACAAGGATATCTGAAGCACCTATCTTGAGAGGACCAAATTGGAAACTCCCTTTCCATATTTCTACAGATGCTTCAGATACAGCTCTAGGAGCTGTGTTGGGTCAAAAATATTTAGTCCCTTATGCGATTTACTATACCAGTAAAAATTTGACTCCCACTGAGTTGAACTATACTGTAACTGAAAAAGAGTTTTTAGTTGTTGTTCATGCAATCAATAAGTTTAGACATTATATAACAGGCTATGAAACTTTTATTCATACTGATCATTCTGCGATTAGATATCTAATGAACAAACCTGTTACTAATGGCAGAGTGACAAGATGGATCCTACTTTTGCGGGAATTCAATATTACTGTGTTGGATAGACCAGGAAAACAAAATACAGTAGTTGATTTCTTGTCTAGGATTCAGAATACTAAAGAAGATTCTCCTGTAGAGGATGAGTTTCCTGATGAATACTTGTTTGCAGTAACTACTAAGACTCCTTGGTATGCAGATATTGCTAACTATTTGGTTACAGGGAAACTGCCTCCACATTTATTTCCAAGTGAAAGAAGAAAGATTATTCAGGAGAGTTCAAAATATTCATGGATTTCTAACGAATTGTTTAAAACAGGGCCAGATCTTGTGATCAGAAGATGTGTCAGGGAGGATGAAATGCCTGATATCCTCAAGGCATGTCATGATGAACCATGCGGCGAACACTTTGCTGAAAAAAGGACAGCCTATAAAATTCTCTCTTTAGAATATTTTTGGCCTTCCCTCTTCAAAGATGCAAAACAATATGTCAAAAGGTGTGACAGCTGCCAAAGAGTAGGGAAACCTACCCTTTCAAATGAAATGCCATTGCAACCACAGGTACTCATCGAACCCTTTGAAAAATGGGCTTTAGATTTCATTGGACCTATAATCCACCATCTAAGAAAAATAAGTATATATTGGTTTGTACTGATTATGTTACTAAATGGGTGGAAGCTAAAGCATTAGTGTCTGCTACTAAAAATTCAGTTGTTAATTTTCTTTATGAGGATATTTTTACTCGCTTTGGTGTTCCAAGAGAAATTGTGACATATCAAGGAATCCAATTCACATCTAACCTAGTGGAGAAACTGATGGAAGAATACAAAATCAAGCACAAAAGATCTACTCCTTACCATCCACAAGAAAATGGTCAAGTGGAATCTACAAACAAAGTTATCGAAAGTATCATCACCAAAAATGTTCATCTACATAGAAGAGATTGGGCGGAAAGGCTTCCTGAAGCCTTGTGGGCCTATAGAACTACATGGAGAAATACAACAGGACATTCTCCCTATGAATTTTTTTATGGGAAAGAAGTCCTGCTCCCCATTGAGTTCCAAGTCAAAACCTTCAAGATGGTAGTTCAGTTGGGGATGGATCTATCAAAAGCCCAAAAGCATAGAATGGAGTAGTTGAATGAGCTAGATGAGATCAGACAAGAGGCAATTCTAAGAACTGATCTAGTTCAATATCAAAGAGCTAAATGGCATGAAAAATACATCAAAGAGAAGAAGTTTCAAGAAGGAGATTGGGCATTGTTATTTGATTCAAAGTTTAAATATTTTAAAGGAAAATTTCATACTCATTGGCTTGGGCCATATGAGATTGACAAGATCTTTAGCAATGGAGCGGTAAGAATCAAGACCATTGATGAATCTCAAACTCCTATAATTGTGAATGGCCACAGATTAAAGATCTATCATAAGCCACTCTCAAAAGAGGAATTTGTGAAAATGTTTCAAGATAATTCTGCAATAAGGCTGGTGAAGAAGAATCCTTCTTCTCCACCAGCCTAGCCTTTGTTCTTTTCAGTTTCAAAAAAAAAAAAAAAAGATAGTATAAGCCTGAAAACCAATCACTGATTGGCAGTCTTATACAGAAAATGTAGGGTGAAAATTAGGAACACCTGACACCCTATATTTTCCAAAAAAAAAAAAAAAAATCTCTCTCTCTCATTTCACAAGTTTTATGACAACCCACTCCATTTCATTCCACTCCACTTCATTTCATCTATTTCATTTCATTTCACCAATAAAATTTTCTTCCATGACCATTTTCATTCAGTCAATTATCATCTATCTATTTTTGTTCACCCAAATAATTGTTGTGTCAGTTTCCGCAGCTGACACTAGTTTCCGCAGCCAGAAGCAGTTTCTGCAGCCACCACTCTGTTTTTCAAAAATTTACAGTCAGATGTTAGTTCAACAATCATGAAATCAAATGCAGGTATGAAGACATATTATGAAGACATGAGGCATTCAAAAGCATCAATGATGAGCAACTTATTGAAGACCAATGGAAAATGGCAAGAATTCCAAGGTATGAGTAGAAATTTATTTCAAATGGAATTCAAGCACATTTTTACATAGTTATAAACCATAGCTCCATTATATGCAATGATTACGTTGATAACTCCATAACCATCCCACGATCTCTATACGATTCCCCCACAATCCTTGCATTCATTTTTAAAACTGCCTCATAATCAAGCCTCTGGTCTTCACTAGTGTTCGGCTGTACTTTGATACTCCACCTGTAATTAAGGAACGTAGTTGATTTGACTACGGCTTCTCTTAGCCGCACAAAATCCGTAGTCGTTTCATAAATGTGCTTGCGTCTACTCTGCAGCCACTCAATTTTAAATATTGCCGGATGCACTTTACTCCCCATACTGTTCTATTGACCTCACGGCTACATTCCATCGTGCTCACATAAGCCTTCACCCCATTTTGTTCTCTGTTCCACTTCATCTCGCGTACCTATTCTCTGATATCCGCTTACAGTCACTGGTCTCCTCCATAAACCCTGATCATTTCTACCGTCTTACCTCTGCTAAACCCTCCTCACGCAGACGAGTTCTAAAGTACAGAAGGAAGGATGGGTCAGTTGTTGAGAACAGAACCAAAGGGACCCAAATTTATGGAAGGATATCCGCAAGTCAAAGACATATTGAAAAAGGAAAAATGGCTTCGGTTTATTCAAAAGTTTAAAAGCTATAATAAGGAGGTAACAAAAGCTTTTGCGAGGTCTTTCAACGGTCTAGAGGTGGAAATTAGGGACCTCAAATTCACAGTGACTGAGGCATCCATAGCAGCTGCTACAGAACTTCCCCAAGAAGGTGACGTTGGTTCAAGAACAAGATCATTGGCGAGGAAGCCTGGAGAGTAATCCTACGTAACCCAGGTATGGATGTCACCATTTTCAAAAAGGGAATTCCTGTTCATGCTTTAAAAGAAGAGTGGGCCAGTTTACTATTTGTTATTCAAAAGTTTATCACCTGTGAGGGACGTTTTGGATCAATGTACATGTATCATACCCGACTGTTGATGAATTTCCTAGACAACCAAACCCTCAATTTGTCATACTTTTTACTAAACAGTTTGAAAAAGATGTCTGTAACCGTCCAAAAGCATCTGGGGGACGTAGAACCACATTTATATCACCATGGTCTCGTGAAAATTTTGATAGAAAAACAATTAAAAGAGGAAAAGGACACTTGGGAGCAGTTTTTAATTAGAAATTTCTTTGAAGAACCCCAAGAAACCCCTGAAGGCAGTACACCAAAAAGAAGTAGAAGAAAGAGAACAGGTGATAAAACTCAAAGCACTCCTACTAACACAGTTGAAAGAACTAGTAGAGAAGAGAAACTATCTAAAAGGAGGATGGAAAATATTGAGGAGAGACCATCAAGTACATCAAACCCCTTCCTCAGAAGAAGACCATCAAGTATTATCTGAGAGACTAGTTCACCTTCAGGAACAGTCAGCTATGGCCAAAAATAAAGGAAAAGAAAAACAAAAACAAAAAGACAGTAGTCCACAGCGTGTAAGAAGAAGCAACAGGCTTAAAGGAAAGTGGAAGAAAATACAAACAAAAGGACCCCATTTTATTGATTTGGGAGAAGGAACACCTTAACAAACTCCAGCTGGTTGTAGTCCATCTCATTCTCAGCCAAACGTTGAAATTAGTCCTCAATATGTTGATATGAGTCCTTTTCAGCCAGATTTTGAAGTCAATTCTCCTCCACAACATCTTGGGTACAGCCCAAGGAAAACGACACCCGAGATAGATCCAAAGCAGCAAGAGGTGTATGATTACATAGAATCCTTAGAAAGAATAGTCACGGGTCCCAACACTTCATCCACTCAGCCTCACACAGCACAAGAATATCTAGTCCAATCGTTGAAACAAGAAATTTTTGAGTTGGAGGTTTTAAATAGACATATTAAAAATGAAAATGAAGCATTAAAGGAGAAAAACAGATTGGACAAGATCATTCATGACAATACTATGCTGCATCTGGGACTGTGGCACAAAAAGAACAGAAAATTGAAGAAGAAATGCCAGAAGATAATTAGAGCACTGATTAATCTCAAATTCAGATGCTTGATGAAGAAGCCCAGGATGTTAGCAGCACCAAGAAAGAGGAGAAGAAGACTGGATGTACTGGAAGAGGTATCAAGGCATATGAATTGAAGGAGGATGATCAAAATTTTGGTTACATGGGGACATGCAACACCTTCACAGTGGGGGTATGTTGAGCCCCAAATCTGCATCTTTCCTATACACCTTTCTAGACTTTTTTCCATTTACCTTGACCTCCTAAGTCATCAACATCATTGCGTATTAACCATAAAAGAGAATTTAAAGTGGTTTTTAACTATGTTTTGTGTCTGCTGTTTGAATTATATTTTTGCTCATCTAGCTACGGAATCTTGTCACTTTCCGCAGCTGCTTCAACTTTCTGCAACCATTTTGTTAAAGTCCATATTGCAGGTGTCTTCAAGCAAATCAAGCCACATGGGCAAGTTGGAAATGACCTGGACATGGACCAAGTCCTATTGGCTCAATCGAATTCACCAAAGAAGGTCGTGGTCAAAGGAAGTGAAGCGGTGGCCAACCTAAGAGCCCTACAGTGACAGAACTTTGTTTTTCACCACGTGAAGACGTACATGGCCGTTCCTAAATCACAGGAGACATATCAACACCTGTGAACTGCTCCATAAGCCGAATTCAACGACCACTCTCCATAGATTTAATCTTCACGACAGCCATAATGCTAGATTTCTGGACGTGGTTTTCCGTCATCTTGTATGTTGTGAAATGTAGGAAATTACGTTCCATGTCATCTCATTTATAAATAATGCGTTCTCATACGCATGGTAGTTAACTTACGTAATGTAATTAATTGGAAATAGCTTATTATTGTGGTATTATTTTATACTATTATAATACATTTTGAATATATGAAGACTACACATTCTGAAACATTAAATGGTTGATAACATTTTAAATTAATTTGTGCGGAAGGGCCTACCTCCAGTTTTCGTCTGTATAGTAATGTACTTTATTATACGTTTATTATGCCATAGTTATTCACGTGTATATATTACATCTCTTATGGTATTAACGTTTTGTTTCTGTTCATAAATTTTCATGCTTTATACTGCTGTTGACTTATCAGTGTCTTTGTTTCACATTATAGTAGGCAGCCCGGGCATTTGCACATATTTTTACAATGACTAATGACATGGAATCAACTTTGTCCTTCTGCTGATTTCTTTTTCTTAATTTTTAATTCCAGCATTGTTTTATTCATTTCAGTTTTTTACATTTTCTTTACTAGTTAGTTAGATATTAAACTGCTCATGTCATTATTAGTTACCTCTGAAAGCCATAGTGAGACTAATGGTGAGGGATTGAAGTATGAGTGTGTAGTTTGATGTTAGATTATTTTTCTGCAAGTTAGATATTAAATTGCTCATGTCATTATCAGTTACCTCCGAAAGCCATAGCAAGACTAATGGTGAGGGATTGAAGTATGAGTGTGTAATTTGATATTAGTTTATTTTTTTACGCAAATTAGATATCAGATTGTCCAAGGTTTTTATGATTACCTCCGAAAGGCCATATTGTGAGATTGGTGAGTGAAGATTCAGAATATGAGTTGATGGTTGGTTTTAGCTTTACTAGCCTTGCAATTCTTGGATTCAGGTAGGTTCTGTACTAGCCTTTAGACAGCAGCAAGGGTAATGGTTTTCATGATCAATAGTTCACTGTTTGTTTAACTAGAATAGTGGCACATTTTTCATTTCCTTTTAGGAACTAATTTTGTCATTGTATGTTTCAAAATCCTTTTGAAGTTTGAAGTTTGGTAAATCATTATAAAGGACATCATTGCCTTAAACAATCATAACCATACTTGTCTTTTAGAATTTCCATCTCACATTAGGAAACCAACCAAGATAAAAAGAAAAAAACCAAAAACGACAAAAAGTAAGAGATAGGTTATCTTGCACATATAATCATGCTTGACAGGTTTACGAATCCCAATTGACAACTTAATGTAATAGTTAGGACACACTAAATTGACCAAACAATAACTAACTGGATAATGTGAAAGTGGAAAAGATACCCTACACAAGTGATGCACACATGTACATTTGAACACTAATAGATTTTGTAGTTGAAATGCAATGCTTTTTTCATTAAATGTAGGTTTCCAAAGCGAGGGAGAAATAATAGTTTATGATTAATAAGCGTTTCTTGGGAAAAAATTTAAATCTTGTATTGGAGTGATGAAGATAATAGAGGGTATTGAATCTTGATTCTTGACATCTAGAGAGAACCCCTACAGCTTAACACAATCCAATGGAATTAGTAAGCAAAAATAAGTCCATGCCCTACTATGGGGAGGAAAGGGCACACGATAGAACTTACCATTTTGCAAGAGTTGAGGGGAAAATCTTTGATTTCATTTGAGGGTGAGCAGTGAGAGACTATTCCTCTGGTGAGGGCGAATGCAGGGCAAATGCTGTTCTGCAAGAGCTGAGGGCGAATGCAGGGAGAATTTTTTTCAGCAAGAGCTCAGGGTGAATGCTGAGGGCGGATGTTGTTCTGCAAGAGCTGAGGGCGAATGCTGAGGGAAAATGTTGTTCTGCAAGAGCGGAGGGAGAATGCGCGCGTGATATCAGACGTTAATGGAGCACACATGTACATTTGAACACTAATAGATTTTTGTAGTTGAAATGCAATGCTTGTTTTCATTTAAATGTAGGTTTTTCAAAGCAGGGAGAAATAATGGCTACCAAATTAATAAGCGTTTCTTTGGGAAAAATTTAAATCTTGTATTGGGTGATGAAGATAATAGAGGGTATTGAATCTTGATTCTTGAAATTTAGAGAGAACCCTATAGCCTAACACAATCCAATGGAATTGACCAAAAAAACCCAAATAGAGTCAACCCTACTATAGGAGGAAGGGCCTTCAGTAAGAACTTACCATTTTGCAAGAGCTGAGGGCGAATGTTGTTCTGCAAGAGCTGAGGGTGAATGCTAAGGGCGAATGCTGAGGGAAAATGTTGTTCTGTAGGAGCTGAGGGCGAATGCTGAGGGCGAATGTTGTTCTGCAAGAGCGGAGGGTGAATGCGCGCGTGATATTAGATGTTAATGTAGCTATTGCGATGGATACGAAACAATAAATCATTTTTATGTAGCGCGCATATAAGTTTCGAATTTTAATGTAGCGCGCATATAAGTTTCGTATTTTTATGTAGCGCGCATATAAGTGTCATTATACCGACGACGGAAAAAGCGTCTCTATTGCGACGGGTACCTCCAAACGTCGCAATTGCGACACCTAGACATTGTGTTGCACTTGCGACGTTTGGAGGCAGTCGTCACAATAGCGACGCTTTGGGCCATAGTGTCGCAATTGCGACATCTTCCTCCAAATGTCGCAATTACGACACTTTTCTAAGTGTCGATATTGTGAAAATTTTCTATAAACATCGGTATAGTGACGGTTTCGGGCGGGATGGAAAAAATTTGGGGAAATTTCCGACATTTGGTCAAAAGCATCGGAACCAAGTTTTGGAATTTCCGCCAAATGTAGTAGTGATTGAAATTTCCATTAGTTTTGGGGTGGTGTATTTCAATTTCACCCACTTCCTTCTATTACCTAGTCTTATGGAGTTACACCCGGGCCCTCCAGTTTTTAGCTTCAAATATAGTCTCTCTTTCCCTCTTAGTATCCCTTAGGCATTTGGTGGATGATTTCGGACCTGGGAGTTGTGTTTCTGTTGTAGGGAGCTTTGTCCTTCAGTAGCCAGGGGCAATACAGATGGGGTGAGTTGAATGGAATTTGATGGTAGTGTCAACTAGGCTTTGTTTAGGGGCTGCATTGAACCTCGCAACAACAAGATTATTAAATCCAGGAGTCTCAAAGCATTGTTGACTCCCTACATGCAGTGGATGTTTACAAACTAGTATTTATGGTCTAGGGTAAGTGTGATGATGTATCTACAATATGGCCGAGCAATACGGGGGGTTAGGGCATCAAGGCTAGAGGGCGATTCACAGAAGACATGAAAGGGAAATGGAGGGTGACGACGGTGTGGAGGTGAAATTCGAGGGTGAGGTGGATCATGACCACATTCCTTCTCCAAGTCATGTGGATATTCCCCCCTCTTTGGACTCTTTGGATCTCCAGCTTAGAAATGTTGCTATGCTACTAGAAGAACTCGATCAACATCCCCATGATGATCATAATGAGGCAATTCCTTTTATGAATTGTTTATAGCGCAACCTCTAGAACATTCAAGATCACTTAGTTTCTCTTCAGTGGGGTCAAAGGAGAACTAATGAGTGGATAGAGCATATTGAGAGACATATTTCTCACTTGGAATTCCAAATCCATGGAACCTAGGCCCCCATAGTTAGTGTTGTGGCTCTAAAATTTATAATATTGGAAAGAATACACTATAAAGGACAACATCAAACCAATTGGAATTTTTTATCACTCGAATTGAACCTCAAGCTGAAGAAGGCAATCTCGAGGTAACAACAAACCACGCTTAGCCAAGTAGCTAGCCCTACTAGGTAAGGAGAGGGCTCTCTCCGCAAAAATCACAGCCAAGATGACTAAGGAAAGAATATTTTAGGATAGTTATAGTACCTCAGGGTTTTTTACTTTGATTTTATAGGGTTGTGTTGGATCAGAAGGAGAAAAACAATCAGGGCAAGGGAAATTAGGTCAAAATTTGCAAGGTGTTCTATGGAGCAAGGTAGGTACAATTTTTAGCACTTTAGGATTTCAATGGGTGGGATGATCAAGACAGGTGAGGATCTAGAAAGAGCATGGTGAAATCATGGGTTCTTTCTAAACTGAAGAAATTACAGACTGTGAACGTGTACCCAAAACAGAGCATATGAGAATGGATTTTGCTTATCTAAATTACATACATTCACTTAGAAGTTATGAAATGATGAATGAAATTAACAATACATTAAATAAAAGGAGAAACTGAACTAAACACCATACCACAGGGATCCCATAAAAATAGCTGCAAATTTGATTAATATTCCTGCTCAGAAATTGATACAAAGTGTGTCTCTTCAAAATCCAACCATCCAACTGAGTCCAACCTCTACTAATGAGAAATAAGAAGAAGATATAAACCTCAAAACAACTCATCCTAGCATCAGGGGGTCAAATCCATGAGATGAGAATCAGTTTCCATCAAATGTTGAACAAGAATTTAAAAACTAGGAAGACCCAACAACTTGCCTCTAAAAGAGAGGAAACTGATTCATTTGGCCTCAACTAATGACTTACCTACCTAATGTATCTACCTTAGATAAAAGTAAAAAAATGACTTTTACATTCATCTTGAACATTTACATCAGTAAAATTACATTTCCCAAAGTGAAAATTCAATCTGGAGAAGATTTGCTGAAGATTGTAAAAATTTGCAATTTTCTGG
This sequence comes from Pinus albicaulis, assembly GCA_034641835.2. NCBI lineage: Eukaryota > Viridiplantae > Streptophyta > Pinopsida > Pinales > Pinaceae > Pinus > Pinus albicaulis. The sequence continues at coordinate 107,959,527 of CM076580.1, read as the reverse complement.
CAAACACGCAGCGTCCAAGCAGGAAAAATAGCCTGTTTTGCAAGCTGGTTTTGAGTTCCTTCCCGGTGTCCAAATCAGCTTCATGATAGATCAGTGGAAAGCTCTCTGAGTCTAGTTTCTATACCTATCTTCATTTTTCAAAATGGATTTGATTTCCCTGTCAAACATTCAATCTTCCAGGACTGATAAACACACAACGACCAAGCCAAAAAGGAGGCAGAAAAGTGAAATTGTGGTGGTCTTTTGCATTTTTGAGGGACCTATTCTCCTCCAAATATTCTGAAATTTGCTAGGTTTGATGTCCTAATCATTATAAAGCTTCTTTTGGTGTCCATTTGGCAGTTGGACGTCCCAAAAAAGAGCGCAACGTCCAAGTTGTTGTGCCTTTGGAAAAATTTCTGTGTTGAAACTTGGAAAAAATTACTGAAATGAACATAAGTGCAAAAATGTGCCAAAATTATGAGGGTACTTTCTCATTGAGTACTTGAGGCATGGAGTGGCACCTTATAAAGTATGTTTAACTTCTCTTTCTTCTTTTTCTTAATCAAATTTTTAATTTTTTCCTTAGCTCTTTTGAGCTTGGCTAATGAAATTCTCTCTTTTTGTGCATGAAGTTTGACTCTTTCCCTCAACAAATCATTGTCCTTGTTGGCCTTCTTAAGTAACCTCTCCAAATGTAGATTGGCTCTATCAAACCATGGTTCTTTGTCCTTACTTATTTCTAGGGCAAGTTGTTCATCTAAGGTAAGCTGGTCTGCTAGCTTAGCTACCCTTTGTTTCTCTAAGGTTAGAGCTCTTTTTAGCCCTCTAGTCCTTTGTCTCTGTCTTGGAGGCTGTTCCTCCTCATCATCTGGTTCACCATACTTATCTAGTGTCTCTTCAAGCAAGGATTTAGCCTTCTCTTCCTCTCTTTGTGCTTTGATACACTTCACCTCATTGATGGCCTGCTTGGTTTTTAGCTGTTGATTTTCTTGATCAAGGAATTCAATCACATACTTGGCCCTCTCAATATTAGTTTGAAGTTCACTAATCTTTGCTTCTTAGCATTTGATTTCTGCACTGGTGATTTTGTCCTCATTTTCCTCACCTAGGTCAATCAGCTGAAATTCATGCTCTGTTTCATGTTTTTCCTCCTCATCATCAATTATTGGCTCTATTACATGTTCCTTACCTTTATTTACCTGTTGTGTTGATGAATAAGGCATGGCCCCTTTCACTCCAAGTGAAGCAAGCACGTGCCTATGACCTCTCTGATAAGTATGTGCCAATGTGCCCAAATAAGCCCTCTTAGGCTTGCTAATTTCACCTCTGCTAGGTTACCATGATGTATTTGGTGTCAAAACCCTAGGGAGATGATGAATGAAATGAAGGAGTGTGAATTGAATGGAGGTGTGGGGAAATGAAGGAAATGGGAATATGTAATTAGGGGACCTAGGCTAGTGAAAACCCTAGGATTTAGATGTATTAGGAATTTTATTGCTTTAGGAAATAGGGATATGGACAATATATATGGGAAATATATAATAGTCTAGGGAATATAATTTTTAAATGAAAGCTAGGGTTTCTTCCTTAGAAAAACACTCCAAATGATTACAAAGCATAAAATATATTCAATGAGATGATGCTAGGATTACTCACTGATCAATGGAGCCCTGAAGAACACCCATGCAGAGATCTAGAATTTTCTGATAGATTGGGAGGCTGAAAGACAATTTTTTGACTTTCTGAGCAAACGCGCAAGGACCATTGCAAATGCGCAACAACCCTTCTCAAACTTGCAGCACCATTCCTAAACGCGCAGTGCCCCTGTAGCACCATTTTCCAAACCACATTTGGAGCCCATCCCGGTGTCAAAATTGGGCCCATGATAGCTCGTTGGAAATATTATCCTATCTAATTTCCAAATATACCTTTTCTCTTCTGTTTGGAGTTGATTTTCCGTGTCAAAATTTGATTTTCCCAAGACTTTTCAAAAAGTGTTGAATGAAAATGAAAAAATGCAAAGTGATGTTGCAGGAAAATTTTAGAGGCCTTCCCCAACTCCAAATTAAGCTCATGATATCTCATTGGAAATCTCTATCTGTCTAGTTATCAATTGACTCATCAGACAAGTAATTGGTGCACGCCAACTAGTATAAAACTTGATTTTCCCAAGGTCACTCCAAAAATGCAACAAACCTCTTGTAGCACTTGTATTTTTGACATTTCTCTAAAACCATGACAGCTATGTAAAAACTGAAGGAGGTTTTTCTTCTTGGACCTATGATGGAAAAAAAAATCTCTCACTTTTGTTAAATTCATCTTTTTTTTGTCAAAAACGCAGTTTAAAGTGAAACTGGCCCTATGAGTGGAAAATGGCTCGACTCTTGGAATGACTTCTCAAAAAATGATGGAGACATGATGTTTATGAGATGAAATGACCTCATACTTACTGATATGACCTACCTTATGGGTCATCTCCTCAAATGTCTCATTTCCATAGCAAACCCTAGCTTAGTGGGACCAGAAATTAGGGTTTACTGCTTGTGAACAATGATGAATTGGGCACCATTGGGAAAAATGGTTAAGAAATGAAGTGAGGTCAGTGAAAATGATGGATATAAGGTGAAAGTAGAGTAAAATAAGGTGGGATGGTTGGGATGCAAATATCAGTGCTAACAGAATCTGTGACCTAACCTTCCTAGACTTAGAGAGGGCTCTCTCTATTTACGATTTAATTTTACCTTAATATTATGAATGTTGATGTTAGGCTAGTTATATTGATCGTGGTAATTGGTTGTTTCAATTGATTGTTTTGGGTGGTTGGATGAGCATAGATATGTCTACTGATACATTGGGCTATGGATTCATAAAAGGCGGGTTTATTGCATCAAAAGTTCAAAAGCATCAGAGGGCAAGCTAACTGTGTGTGTTGGGTCTTAAAGTAGTAGGAATTGTGAGGAGCTAGAAACAATAAATTTCAGTAGTTGTTCAAAATAAATTAAGAATTTCTTAACCAGACTTCATGAAGAAAAACATTTATATTGTAATCACAGATAGAATTAAGGTGCTCCAACAACAAATATCAATCTAAAATTTATGTTCTGCAATCATCTTAAGATGATACGGAGTGAGAAAAACAATGGAAAAATTTAACATAGAGAAAGGAATCACATCACTAGGCAAACACAACTCAAGTATCCTATAAATGGTTTATTATTATTGATGCTACAGCTCCCAAAAATTACAGTGCTCCAATATAGTAGGTTTTTACAATGCAGGGTCAAACCCCTCAGACTACCAATGCATGCAGTGTTTAACTAAAAACTACATTGGTTTTACTATCTACTTCGGACACTTTTCATTAATTACAATTAAGAAAAAACCAGACAAGTGTGGCCATGCAAGGCCCGAACAAAATATACTGACAAAACACTGCTTGTGGAATTAACTCTGAAAGTTCTTCATGAATCCAAAATTAAGCTGAAAGTAGCTGAGGTGGTCACGAAGAGGCAACGATGGGTGGCTCTGACATCTGGCTCTACTTTTATACCGCCTTTGCTAGATAATTAAACATGATGCGGTGCTGGCACTTTTCGTTGATCAGTGGCTGTGTTGATGAGTTCATCATGCCCTTTCAATCTTGGTACATGCATAATTTGGCCCACTCCGTCTTACCTAGAATTCGCGTCCCTATGACCTGTCGATATATTTCATCCACCTCTGTGTAGTTGTTGAAAGTAGGCCTAGCGAGGAAAACATGCTTCAGTTCAAGTTGGATGAAGATGTCATTACTACGGACCTCCATGACAACTTTTCTGGTCACATTTCCTTTGATGTGGGAGAAATTGATGGTGACTTTAGCTGTCTCCCTGATCTTGGTCATGTAATCTCCCTTTTGGATCATCTTGTTATTAATCACATACAGTGAGGGCAACCCTTTTTCCCTCAATGGATTAATTCGATTGTAAAATCTGTTGATGGCCACGTCCAGTTCGTGACACTTCTCCTCGAGCTGTCTCACCAAATTCCTCTTAGTGAGGACCCTTTTCCACTCCAATATGGCCTTTGTCCTGTCCTTCACATCCATCTCTTCAAGCTCATAACTAGTTTTTGAGTTCGTGAATTTTATGTTTTTGGGGGCTGTGATTGGCATATTTCCCAACTCCTTATTTAGTTTTTCAACAGCCAACTTGGACTAGTCAATCAACTCTTTTTGTTCAAACATGATGTGGATGGAGTGCCAAATTTCATCCACTGACTCTATGATACTACCCCAAATTATCAGCTTCATTTGGCCCAAAATGCTACTGGCTGAAAACTCCTTCTCTACCTTCTCTAGCCTTTCAATCTACTTTTTGGAAATCTCATGGGCATTTTCTAATATTTCTTTTTGATCCCTCAGGAGGCCTATATGTGCCTCCAACTTCTTGATCCCTTGTGGCTACAGGGACATGCTTTCCATGACCTTGGAAAATTGATCTATCCCACTGGATGCTCCAATAGTTGTTGGAACAACTTATGGAATTGATGAAATGGGCACATCTTCGACTGGGATGAGTGCCATCCAAACTACTTCTTCTTTGTCCTTTAATAACTTCTCCATCTCGACCACCATTTTCTTGATTTGGGCAGGCTATTCCATGATTAACTTCATTAATTCAGCCTTCTGTGACTCATCTTCCTCAATGCCTTTAGCCAAGGGGTCTTTTTTTGCTGACATATTGAGTTTTTTTCTGAGGGCTATTGTGTCAACATTATTTTCCTTCAAAAGCTACTCCACAACTTGAACATTGGTTGGTTATTTGACAAAGATACCTGAAGTTTTGACAAGCTCATGGTAATACTTTTCAAGGTGGAGGCCACCATCTCTTCGGTCTGCTTGTACAGTTCCATTTGCTCAATAGGATGGATGTCCTTGGTGTTGAACTCGAATGATGCCTTTTTATAATCTCATGCTCCTTGAGGCTATGGGACTAGGGCTTCTAGAAAGACCATCTGCATCCTCCCTTTTTCAATATCAAAGGCAAATAACAACCTTCTTTGTGAACTTGAGGTATGCTTCTAGAATTGGTTGTAGGTGTTAGTCTTCAACACCTTATTCCTCAAATTTATCTCCCTAAATGTGTGATAAACTGATTTTTCTTAGCTTTCTATGGTCGGCCTAGAAGTAGATGTTTGCAAGCCTTGTTGTTGAATAGACACAGTAGTTGAAGATGTAGGGCAGGCCCTTGCTTGAACACCTACTGGAGATGACCTAGGGGTGTCAATAATGTGAATCATTGTCTGTTGCTCTAATCCACCTCCTTGATAAATATCCGAATTCAGACCCTCTTCCTATATTTCAGTTTGAAGTCTTTACTAGAGGTATTAGTCATCAAAGGTGACTGATCCTCTCTTGGCCTCTTGCTCCCTATCTCTTTCTCTTGTTCTTTCCCCTTGTCTTATTTTTATTTTTGATTCTTCCTTTCTTGTCGGGTTGGGGTTTGGATGCCTGAGGTGGAAATCACTTGCTCTTCATCTTCTTGCAGGGTGTCGGTCACCCATTCTGCTTGATTTGTATACTACTCAATTGCGGGCCTGTGTGTGTGGACATAAGGTGTGGACCTGTTTTCTGTCCTTTTCTTGGAGATGATCCCTGCACGGTCGTAAGTCCAAGTGAAGTTGTAGCTAAAACCCATTGTATTTAGTATCTTATTAGCCTCCTCCCCTATTGCTCTATTGTTACAGATGAAAGGCCCAAATTTTGCCTTGATTTTGAAATGGGACTTTCTTATGCGGGTAAATCCCCTCTATGGACAGAGGTGATCCCTCTATCCCTAGGGTGGGTCTAGAAACTATGGGAACATATTAACATCTACCTTCCTAGATTTTAAATGAAATTCAGAGCAAGGAATATGACCTACCTTGTTCTGATGTTATGTTGTAGCCTTCCTTCGAAGCTTCTAGATCCGTCGTTCTCCTCAAGCTCGATACACGCTGCTACCAACGTTCGATTACCTATACAGATAGTCAAGACACCACGATAAGAATAAAATAACGACAAAAATAAAATAATTACAACCTATCTAACTGATCAAGGAATGCTAGAAATATTATTATAAATGTAAACAAGAGTGGAAGATAAACATCAGTTGCATTTTATTATGATAAAGACAAGGAAAGTTTACAACCAAGCCTTGATGTTGAGGCTCTCCTTTGGCAGGTTCGTATCCAAGCACGTTTGTGAAACCATCATACATAAAGATCTAATATCTCACTATGTTCTTAACACACAAAAACAATCACACTCTGCATTATTCTCCAGAAGCTATAATTTCTTCTCCTCTCTAGCTAACTCTAACTAAGGTAGAAGAGGTGAAAGAGGTCTCCTTATATAACAATGAAGGAGGAGGTTATGGGTCCTCAAATAATGGGAAAAGAGCTTATCCTTTGGATTATTTCCTATTTCATGGGAACAAGAAGCCCAAAGGGGAATTCCTCAGCCATATCCTCAAAACGAACTTCCATCTCGCTGCCTCGCGAAGCTTCTAGTCGTGGAAAATTTGTTTCTATTTTTAAAAAATTTCCAAAAGAGGATTGTCACAAGTCTGACATTAAGATAGAGTGTCAATCGGTGCGGGTCAAACACTAAGAAAAAGCGTCAACCTTGAAAACCAGGTTTATATAGGGATCTTCCATAAAATTTGTAAAGGGAGATGAATTGGTAGACAAAGTGTGGTTTAGGGGTATGTATTCCATGCTTGGAATACACACAAGGGTCACTTTATGGGTCCTCTAGGATAAGGGAATGCGGAGTACAGGGACGGTGGAAAATTGATGTGTAACAGATGCCCCCTAAAGTAGCAAGTCCGAACATGAGTAAGGGGTGAAATGGTTTACGAGTATGGGTGAGGAACCAGATGCTGTCGTCGGGAGACCTGCAAATCAAGCATAAATATATATACATAACTAGAATATTTGATGAAAATACATGAATCAAGGTATGGACACAGCCATCCGTAAAAGAGACCATTGTATGGTCACAGTCATCCATCTAAGAAGGATCTCATATAGATTCATGGTATGGTCACAGCCATTTATCTAAAAGAAACATGTATCCAATCATGGACAAATCATTTCGCCTAACAACATGGACTCTAGAGAATAAAATATAGGGTCTTTCACTCTGCCATGACCTGATCAAGTACAAATTCAAGCATGCGAATAAATGAGCTGAAGTTGAACATGCAGAAAAATCACCTGATTACCATCCAATAAGGAAAGTTTCTAACAGGCGCGAGAGATACCACCAATAATGCCTATGGTTCTCAAGCTACTACTAGTACAATCCACAGAATGTGAACAATAAGCTGAAGTCAAACACCCGTGAAATCACCTGATCGAAGGCCAATGATGTGAACGTGTCATTGAATGTGAAGAACTTGCCATTAGGGCATGCAAGCTCTAAGGTACCAGAAAGGAGTCTCTAGATCAACTTCTTGGGTAATGAGCTGAAGTTGACAGGAAGCGATCCATCGAAGAAGGGTCATAAATAATCCCACATCATCGACATGAAAAAAATAATGGAATATGAGTGTAAATCAAGACTGGAATAGAGGATCAGGGAATGTACAAATTGTAGAAGGATTTTCTCTTGAACATATTGGTGACACAACTCTGGAATTTGGCAGCATTTGACTGAAATAGGATCAGAGGTCATGTTGAAAAATTGGTAATCGAATGAGAGGCAAACGGATTTCCCAAACCCATGGAGGCAAAGTGATGGAGTGAAGATATCCCAACCTGACACGTACTACAGACAAGTGTCATGTTCAAGAGTGACATACTACCGACACAACTGATGAATAACTTCAATTTTCCCCCACCATTTCTAGCGAGTACCTATTTATTTTTACACAAGCTTGAAGAGGATAGCATATGATTTTCATATAAGTTTGTCCTTCGGAAAAATCCATCCTAGTACATTTTACAAGCCCTAGGAAGGAGGAACTCCATAACTTCATGATGACAATCTCCAATGTCATTTAGTTTTAACGAGTCTGACAAAGGGAAAACTCGACGTCTTTTCATGTTTAGAGAGTTTGAAAAGAAGTGGAAAAGAAAACTCCAGTAGGTCCCTTTTCGTAGGTAGCCTCATAGATCCAAAAAGGTAGAAAACAATATCTCAGAGAACCTCTTAGTCGTGATTGGCTAAGGTATTCCTTTTTCGTAAATAATCTATCCCAGCCTGAAAAAGGGGTAAACATATACTGGGTAGATGAAGTTTCGTAGCCTTTAACGAGTTCAAAACAAGAGTCTCAACAATCTTTTCAATTTTCGAGAGTCTGAAAAGAGCTGAAAGATGACTCCACCTAGAGGAATGAGTGGTATTAAGGCTAGCAACTAGTTTTGGTTATGATGGAACTGCTAAGAACAAGTAAAGGTCAAGAGGCTGGCTAACAAGACCACTCATTGCAGTTGTTCCTCAGGAATGGGTAAAACAACCAAGTGGAAGGTGTATGATCGGCTAAGCAGATAGTGACAATGGAATGAGAACACTAAGGCTCATCTGGAAAAATAGGCTAATAAAATGGCAATCATGAGAGGTAAAATGAGAATGGTTTCAATTTTACACAAGCTTGAAATAAAGAAACTTTGCTTGAAGTTGGTTTCATTTTTACACAAGCTTGAAACAAAGATAAAATATGCCTGAAAAAATATTTGCATGCCCCCAGCATGGTGACTGAATTTGAGGTACATGCCCCCCAAGCTTCAGTCCATTCACTTGAGTAGACTACTAGTTACTAAAAGGTGTGTAGAAATTAGCTGAATAAATCACTTATTCAATGAAGATTAACCCGATCATACATCAATTTCGAATTGCATGCATAACACATAACCCTCTTCTACAATTAATTGTCACATGCGGAAAATATATAGAAGCAATCGCACATCAAATCAATCACACATTAACTCAGTATGTATGGGGAAAGCCTATAGCTGAAAACCCCCCAGCTATTGTGTATATTATAATGGAGAAATCATGTAACAATCATAGTACAAAAACTCTTCACAAGCTCTCATGCACTACCTCCCATGCTACACACTATCAAGCTAGATCTAGCAAATCACTTGCTCCAATCCTTAGCCATGACCTTCATATGAATTAAATCCTTTAGCTTCTAGGTGTTGGCCTCTGTAGATATGCAAGCCTAAACTTTGCAATACTCATAGCTTACTCCACCTATCTATGTGTTGCAAATAGCAACAGTATAGTTACAATTGATAGCTAACTCTACCCTTTCATCTATCTCTTTCACTGGTCTTCACTGAACTGATCATGCACTGTAGTGAACTGAAGTGTTCTTGAGTTGACTAATGAGTTAATATTTAGTAAATCAAATATTATTTAATTTACTCCACTCATATCTAGTTGATTAGTTAGTTTAACTAATCTCAACTAGTTCAACTGAAATAAATAGAACACAACTCCACTATTTGTCCCGTTAACTCCTCCAAAACTTCTGCCACTGAAGTCTAACTGAAGCCATCCATGCAAGATGCCATCAAACCCTAGGAACCACGTGATTCTGCCATGGGTTGCAATATATGACTCAAAGCGGAAGTGTGAAAGTATTATTTATAGTAAAATGTTATTAAATTAAATAATATTTGTTTCTATATTTTAAAGAGATGGTCATGCTTACAATTCATTGGGGTCTCATCTATTTTATTATACATGTATACTCAAAAATCTATAGTAAATTCCCAAATTCTTTCATTATGTCTAAAATAGTGTAGTCTAAAAATAGGCACCTAGCCAAATTTTCAGACCCATGGTAGCTATTTATTTCACTAAGCTCCATCATCTTGCTGCATTCTCAACAAGGTGGATGGAATGAATGTTCAATTACGAGATCAAGCGAAAGACTTGACTTTGATTTTACGAGATCTAATCAAAGACTCGAATTGGATGGGAACTTGTTTCATTTTTTAACGAGGTTGACACAGTAAAAGAACTATTGTCATAAGAGCTTGTTTAATTTTTTAAAGAGCTTGACACAAGAAAACGAACTATGCTTCAAAGAGATTGTTTCATTTTTTAAGGAGCTTGACACAGGAAAATGAACTCTGCTCCAAAGAGCTTGTTTCATTTTTTAAGGAGCTTGACACAAGAAAACAAACTATGCTCCGAAGAGATTGTCATGGATTCCAAAAGTTTTGCATTCGATGGGAGGAAAACATCTTGAAATTCAGGACCCAATTCCCCCAGCACACGATGCACAATGACATTATCACTAAATGCAGGCATGGGAAAAATAGCCACATAATGTACCTGTGGCAGGGAAGACACCACCAGCAGGTAAGGACTTGGAAGGGATGATGGTAGACATGATGTCACTTCAAGACCAAAGAATGAAAGCTGATCAATGGTCACGATCCGACCTTCATGTGGAAAAAAAATCACACAAAAGAGGGAAGAGGCAAGAACACCCATGGCATAAGCATAGTCATGCCCCAAGGGTAAATTAAAATCCAATGGGCCTTGGACCACCATCATGTCTATATAGATTGATTTTCCTCCCAAAGTAATAGGAAAATTTGGAAGGATCCCTAATGGTTGACTTCTTCCTCTATTAAAATCCAACATATTCTTAGTAACAGGCACAAGCGGTAGATAACCCAAAGATCTCCATGTAGTTGAGGACAGAATACTAACCGAGGCACCTTCATCTATAATTGTGCCTAGTATGACCATATTGCAGGCCTGTACAGTGATCTCAAAGGGCACGTAAGAAGGAAGACGATATCCTATAAATTAACTCCAATCAAAGGCAGCGACCAAACTACATGGAGGGTGTGCCATAGGAATAAGAGGATTATCCCCCTGCATTATAGGAGTAGAAATACCATCCTCCTAAACTCTGGGAACGAGAGCAGGAGGATCAATTTCTGGAACTTTGGCGATAATAATTGGAGGATCACCCTTCTGGATCATATAAATAGTAGGATCTCCCTCTAATCCCAGGGAATCAGAGGAAACAAAAAGAACCTGACTGGGATGAGACCCACTCTCGACGAAAAAGACCTGATGAACTATAGATGGAATCAGGTCAACGTTTTTCTCAACCAATGATTGATCGGAAATTGACTCAAGAGACTGACTTTCAGAGAGATCGGAATTGACCAGAGATGAATCTTGACCAATGGGTTGATCAACTATTAGAGGACTCGAAGAAATATTCTGGTAATCGACAAGAAGATAGGACTCAGAAGTCAAAAGGGCATCCAATACCTTAGAAGCTTGATCCATATAAGGACGGAGGTGAATGGGATGGTTCCCTTCACACAATCTATAGGGAAATTTGATCTTACCTTGTTTCTTATGAGTCTCATTATCTCTAGCTGAAGGCTCATCATCAGCATGATGCCTAGTGGTTGATGATGAAGGGTGAATTGGGCTAACATAACACACTTCTAGCACCTTGGGAATACCAGAGCAATCACAAAGAAGTTGGTCACCCTCACATAGCTTGCAAGGGAATTTGACTCTGCGAGATGGAGTGGGAGGTTTCTCGACATTAGCTACATGGGTAGAAATAGTTACTGATTCCCCCCTAACTTAATTTCCTTATTCTTCTTCGACTTCTTCTTCTTCTTCTTAGCCACCCGGTTACTTGAATCCAAAATTTCACCAGGAAAAGAGGAAGAAAAATTCAAATAAATAGGCGAAGAAGGTGATGGTTCAGCCTTAGGATCAACATGGGGTCTACATGGTTCAGGCGGAGGAGAACTTGGTTGAGAGACATTCGGTATATTCGAAACCACAGGGGTTGAAAACAACCAAACTGACAGACCAATGGTTTCCCAAGAGGGACAATGTTTCCATATACGGGGCACCAACATTTCCAAAAGAATGAAAAGGAACAAGACTCCTATCGGATGGGGGTCCTTGACTGGTAAACCCAGGAAACGTTGCCATTAACATCACTCTAAGAATCACTAACGAATATAACTTTAACCAATAATATTTCATGGGAAGTTAACTTTAAGACACTGAAACAAAATTCTTCCTTTTCTTGTTTTAAGAGTTAAGAAAAGGACAAAAGGTGATTGTATTCACTTTCAATTTGAACGAGCTCGAAAGGACAAATGCTCGATGATCTTTTCAAGTTTTTTTATGATTCAGGTAAAGATAAAAAATGACTAATCAGGGTATTCTAGGCATAAAGGGTTACCGGGTAATCATGAACTACAATATACAGCTTGGTGATCAAATGAAATAGAAATGACCAAGGACTTGATGTACGGCAGCCGATATCCCCGAATGTTGTGTTCGGTGTATCACGGTTACAGGGCGGTAGACTCGGCTTCCTATGGATAAAGGATTGCAACCTATGAGGGTCTCCCTCTACATACGCGATGGTACAAGGAGCACAAGTCCTTGCTAGCGCTGTCTAATGCCAGATGGCGAGCGACAACTGCTAGGTTTAACGACGCCAAAACACGTCACTAGCCTAGACCTCTAAAATGTGAACGTTAAATTTCAATGATTCCTTAGGTTGATTGAATAGATTTTATGGCTAATCTTGAATTATGTCTCAGTTTCAAGGCCCTACCACTATCATCGGAGAACTCCTATATGCAGCTATATGAGAAAAGAACCATTCATTTCAATTTGATGAATGTTACCTAGTTAAGGGAAGAGTCTCAAACAATGATGCAACAAACAATAACACTGCAAACTAAACTTTTTCCAAACTAGATGACTTTCACTATCCAAAAGTAATCTAAAACATTCAAATATTTGAATTATGCAATGTTATCTATGCAAAATTATCTTTTTGAAAACTATGCAATTGTAATCTATGCACAATTTCATTTTTCTTTTGAATGAATAAGAATGCACTCAATGCATTTTTCGATGAAATGAGAATCTACTTAATGCAAGCTTTTAATTAAAGAGAATGCACTCAGAGCGAATTTTATTTTTCAATCATTAAACAATGTAATATAAGTTCAATGATACATTCCAAACATGAATTTTCAATGCAACTTGTTCTAATTCATTTTAACGAAAAGCAAACTTTGAGACGAAAACTAAATGAACGCAAATTTTCTTAATGAAAAAAGGATGCAACCAAACGTAAAGAATACAATCTTGTTTTGAACACTTTGTAACGAAATTCCTCAAAATACTACAAGACTTATGAGTTCAAGCACGAAGAGGACTTTGAAAGCGTGGGCTCAAAATAAGGCATTCATTCCCTTTTACATCAAGCAATCATACAAAGAATACTTTTTAGTTGAACAATGAGCAATGTAATATATGCTCACAAGCGAACAAGCATATCAAATGAACTCGGGCAGACACTTGAGACTTGAACACTCAATCAACCAAAAAGAAAAAAGAAATCAATTAGAGATGGCTCACCAAGCAAGGAGGCTGACTCAATCAGCAAGGTGATGTCCCGCGAAGCATGCAACCAGGTAATTGATGCACAATCCTAGAAAACCTAGGGTGTTCGGATGCACGTCCCAACAGAAAGGACAAAAAAAAACAACTAAAAACCAAGCCAATGAGCCAATCAAACCAACTTCAATGAAGGGGAGAACATGTAAATCATACAAAGAAAAGGATCAAAAGGGCAAGACACACTGGTGAAGCACTTAGGGAAAAAACCTTAATTTTTCACACGCACGGAAATTGGCACGACTTTTAGGGCTTAAAATAGTGCCAATAGCCCATTGGCGCGAATTTATAACTAACAACTACTGCCAATCAGCGCGACTGTTAGAAAAATAAAAGTGCCAATGCCTGAAAAAGAAAAAAAAAAATTTCTCCTAACCAATGCCAGACTCACCGCTTTAAGCAAAAACTAAAAGATTGTAATTAATGAAAAACATAGCAACAAACAGGAAAATGGTTGTTCAACTAAACTCGTCGAATGACTAAGACCTCAAAGAATGACAAACTCAAAGGAAAATCCCCAGCAAAGTCGCCAATTTTTTGTTCGGGTAAATCTCCTCTACGGACAGAGGTGATCCCTCTAGCTCTAGGGTGGGTCTAGCAACTACGGGAACATACTAACATCTACCTTCCTATATTGTAAATGAAATTTAGAGCAAGGAAGATGACCTACCTTGTTCTAATGCTATGTTTTCACCTTCCTTCGAAGCTTCTTGATCTTTCATTCTCCTCAAGCTCGATACACGCTGCTACCAACGTTCGATTACCTAAATAGACAGTCAAGACACCACGACAAGCGTAAAATCATGACAAAAATAAAACAATTAAAACCTATCTAACTGATCAAGGAATGCTATAAATCTCATTATAAATGTAAACAAGAGTGGAAAATAAACATCAGTTGCATTTTATTATGATAAAGACAAGGGGAGTTTACAACCAAGCCTTGATGTTGAGGCTCTCCTTCGGTGGGTCCGTATCCAAGCATGTTTGCGACACCCTCATACACAAAGTTCTAAGATCTCTCTGTGTTCTTAACACACAAAAACAATCACACTCTGCACTATTCTCCCGAAGCTATAATTTCTTCTCCTCTCTAGCTAACTCTAACTAAGGCAACAGAGGTTAAAGAGATCTCCTTATATAAAAATGGAGGAGGAGGTTATGGGCCCTCAAATAATGGGAAAAGAGCTTATCCTTTGGATTAGTTCCTATTTCTTGGGAACAAGAAGCCCAAAGGGGAATTCCTTAACCATATCCTCAAAACAAACTTCTAGCTCGTTGCCTCGCGAAGCTTCTAGTCGTGGAAACTTTGTTTCTATTTTTAAAAACTTTCCAAAAGAAGATCAGTGCGGGTCCGACATTAAGACAAAGCATCGATCGGCGCGGATCAGCACTGAGACAAAGCGTCGACCTTGAAAACCAAGTTTATATAGGAATCTTTCAAAAACGTTGTAAAGGGAGATCAATTAGCAAACAAAGTGTGGTTCAGGGGTATGTATTCCATGCTTGGAAAGTACACAAGGTTCATTGTATGGGTCCTCCAGGATCAAGGAATGGGGAGTATAGGGACGGTGACAAATTGATGTGTAACAGACGTCTTCTTTGTAGAAACAAATTGAAGCTCATCTACATGTATCATTTTTCTTATATACTCCATTTCAAAGACCCTCATGGAGAGGAAATTTAGCAATTTGTAGGGGGGAAACTCACACCCAAAGACTTGGATCTCTGTGTAATTTTGGTACAAGTACCAATCTGTTGTCTTTACTTGATCTATTGTCTTCATTTACCCTTGGCTCTGCTACACTGCTGAGTGTGTTGATGGTTGGATGCATAAACAAAACCACAAAATATTTGTATGTATAATTATTCTGATATTTCAACAATAGAGTGGTCCAGAAAATGAAAAATTGAGGCTCAGCATCTTCATTGACCTTGTTCATCTGAAATTGAAACCTGTTGGGCTAGAAATAAATAGACATATACACCAATACAGAGGTGTATTTGAATACCCCCTCTGTATTAAACTTTAAGAATTGGTCATATATAGTATCAGCTAGGAATTGGGCATAGTTGAACATGACTAAGGGCTTGGAATCTGATGAAAGGATGGATAAAAAGCCTATAAAAGCCTCATCAACCCATTGGTATGTGTGATACCCTAGAAGATAGGACAAGATAGTGACTATATGTTGGGTTCTGTCAGGGAACATAGAAGAAAGGTATGGAGGGTTCTTTGTAGGCATTGGGGCATTAGTGGCCATGAAAAGTTGCAAATTTTTTACTCTGCTGGCAAAGTCAAGCTTCTGATAAAATTCCCTAAGGGCTTCATAAGGGAAAGGAACTTTTTGTTCAGGAGTGGGGGCCTACATCATCTACTAGATGGATTGAGCATTGATGCTGAATATGATTTCTCCTGTTGGGGTAACTATGGTTCTCTCATTAATGTCATAGCAGGATTGGAATTTTTGAATGAAATTTGGGCAGCTATGGGTCTTTGGGTCTTCGTGCTAGCAGTAGACATCGAATAAATCAAATTCTAACTCTCTCTCATGGATTTTGTAATCTCGATATGCAAGAGCCAACTGATCCAGGTCCACTTGTGGGTAGACCATAGGATTAAATGGCTTGTGGTCTTTCTTAGGAGGCATGATTTTTCTTTTGTAGTTTTACTTCTCTCTATGTAAAGAAGAATGGGATAAAAGGATAAGGGAACATAGAAGGCGAATTGATATGGATCAGCACTGGGGAAGGGATATAATAGAAGGGGATTGTGAAGGATTTAAACAATTTCAAGAAAATTGTGATCCAATTCGTAGAGTGCTAATAAATCGTCCTTGATGAACAATGGATTTTTGGAAATAATGGATAATTTGTGATTTCTCTATAAATATCCTCAGATCCAATACTTGAAATATTTGAATAAAATGAGAAAAGTAAAATTTTCATTAGGCATGAATTTGGGATTTAATCTGTAATTGGAGGGGGACCTTTGAGTTGGCGCGGGTCCGTTGGCTAACGACCTGACCATTTATGGTGCAACGGGTTGTTGGAGGAAATGGACGTGACAGGACGAAGGGGACATGTAGGCGGGGATGTGGCGTGATGGCACAGGGAAATGGCTAGTCCAACGGTTAAATGCGCGATGGTTTCTGTAAACAGGGGAAACCGCTTTCAGAGGGGGGTGGTGGTGGTAAATGGTATCAGAGGGGGTGGGTGCGAATAACTATGGGAGTGACACATCATAGGTTCGATAATACCGTATACCACCCATTTCAGAAACCCCCCCCCCTGTTGTTAAAGTTTGGAGGGTGAGGGGGGGGCAAAAGGTAATGTGGGCCATCGAATGTATAGCGGTGAGCAGAGATGGTGGAGAGTTGCAGAATGTTTAAAGGTGGATGTGATGCATGATGTGACGATGGGGTCAGGAAATAATGGATGTTGGGATAATGTAGAACTTTAGGATAAATAAAATATGAGTGGGGTGGAGATAAGGGAAAATTAATATTGTTGGGACTTAGGATAAGAAATATAACATAAAGTCCCTAGATTTATAGAATCGCCTTTTTCTGAACTTTAGAGTATGAATATCATTTTATTTTGATTTTTCATCTTCCACCGTAGCAGGAAAAAAATACAATTTTTAAGTTGTGCCTCGTGGAATAATTTTCATATTTTCTTCCATTTCTCTCTTCAACATATCTACCTACCCAAACTACAAGTCTAGCATTTTTTCATCATTTGTAGGGTGCATTTAGACTTGTAGACCCTGAAACATTTTTCTTTTGAAATTATAACCTAACCCTATCCCTTATTTCTCCTATTGGTTCAAATTAAGCTGTTGAACCAATTTCATTTCTTCCTAATCTACTGATATGCCAAGATTAAACAGTTTGGAAAATCCTCATTTTTTAACCTATCAAAAAAAATTCAAAATTGTAAAATCATGCTTAAACTGTATGATTGAACAAACCTTTCTAAACAGTAGTGGTATTTTGATTTGCAGCACTTTCAGAACTATTCATTTTTTGTGGGGTTTTATTTTCCTCTTTTACACCCTCTTTTCTTTCTCTTTTTTATTTCTTTTTCTATTCTTTGGCAATTCTTTGAATATTGAAATTTATATACAATATGAAAATTTGCAAGTAATAAATATTCAGTCACCTTGTGATATTGTAAATTATAAGACTCTAACAGTCGCTCCAGCTGGGGATGGCACTTCTCCTTAGAGAAGTGTCAAGAACATCAAGACCAGTAGCCTTGTGTACTCCTTCTTTGCAATTTTTTCCATGAATTTTCTCTTATTGTTTTTCGGCACAAAAAGGTAGCCTTCAAAAAGGATCCAAAACTAGAAATTGTGGTATTTACAATGGAGTGGGGAGTTTCCTACACTCGGGAAAAGTAATTATTCAACATCCTGCCATTCACAGGACCTCCAGGCAGTTATGTTCCATCCATCTCTTGTAGAAAAAATGCATTATTTCCCCTGAAAGAATGAAAAATATATGGGCCCTTCCATAGGTTGTCAAACTTTCCATGTTTCCCTTTATCCTCTCTTATGTAATCCCATATCATTACTGTCTCTCCAATATTAAAATCATTTTCCTTTGTTCTTTTGTCAAAGATTGTCTTTGTATTTTCTTGCACAACCTAAGTTTTGTTGTAAACTTCTTCTCTGGACCATTGTAGCTAAATGGTATGGTTTATTCTTCTTTGTACATCATTATCTTCGGCCTTTACCTCTTGAATTATTTTCATGGCTGGTACTCCTAATGATGTTGGGAAAACTGCATCCATCCCATAAACCAACTAGTATGGTGACATGCCAATTGATTTCTTTGTTGTCAGTCTGTCAGCCCATAATGCATGCACCAGTTTGATATTCTGGGATTTCTTGTTGTCTTATAGAAGCTTCTTGATGATATTATCTAAACTCTTGTTGGAGGATTCGACCAATCCATTCCCATGAGGGTAATAGGTTTTTGAATGTCCCAAAGAGATGTGATATTTGTGATAGAAATCCACCATTTTCTTGGACTTAAAAGCAACAACATTATCTATGATGATTTTTCTAGGACATCCAAATCTGGAAAGGATATTGCTTTCAAGGAATTTTATGATAATTGAATCAGTGGCAGTTCTGGAAGGGATGTCCTCTATCCATTTGGTAAAATAGTCTATGGCAGTAAGGATCCATTTGTGTTGGGCGGAGGATTAGGGATGAATTTCTCCAGTGGAGTCTAAACCCCATTATTGAAAAGGAGACTCAACAGAAATTGGTTGTAAGGGCAACGCAGAAAATTTCTTTTTCCTTCAAAAATTTGGCACTTGTGACAGGTGGCTACCATTTTGTGGATGTCTGGAAAAAGAGTATGCCAATAGAAACCCACCCTAAGGACATTTCTAGCAGTGGTTTTCCCATAGAGATGGCCTTCACAATCCCCTTCATGAAATTCCTGCATGACCCTATATGCATCCTCCTTAAGCAAACATTTAAGCAATATGCCCCCAAAATATTTCCAGTATAAGACATTTTCTAGGATGCGGAATTTGAAAACTTTCAACTTCAATAATATAGATTTAGTTTTGAACAAACCAGGAGGGGAATTTAAATTAAATAGAACATATAATATGTCTGCATACCAGGGAGAATTTAGGAATTCTTCCTCAATAGGTGGAGTCACCAGCTCCTCTTGTTTGTCTAGTGAATGGATCATGTTAATATATAATGCTTTACAATTGGTTTCAACCATCAATTTGGCTAATCCTTGTCCTTTGATCAGTTTGGTGGGTCTGATCTCCAAATCATACTCCAGGATAACAACAATCCATTTGCCTCTATTTCCATCAGGATTTTGTGTTAGGACATCCTTGACAACAATGTTAGGCACAAAGGCAATGATATGTGAATGTAGGATGTAAAATCTGAAATCCTTCAGTGCTTTGACCAAAGAAAAGGCTTGTTTTTCCATGATATTATACTTTAAAGGTGCATTTCTCAAACTTTGGCTGAAAAAAGCTATGGGCTGCTCTTGTCCTTCCTGGTTTTTCTACAACAATATAGCAGCAATCATTAGGGGAATTTTGAGGTCTAAAATGCGCCTCCTAAGGAAATTATAAAATAATAGTGGAAATAATAAAATAATATTTGACTACATCATCAAATTTTAGAGAAAAAAAAAGAAAAAAACTACCTTTTCAACTCATATTTTCAACGTATCTCCCAAAGATTTTACTCAAATTTCTAGTGGGAGTACTCGTTAGATGCAAAATTTAATTCCTAATCCAAGGAGTATCCATGTTGCATACTTTCAATGAGTCCTGCTACACGAAAAATGAGAAATACATGAAAAACGTGATTGTAATCACATTTTTTTATGTATTTCTCATTTTTTCATGTAGCAGGGTCCATCAAAAGTATGCAACATGGGTACTACTGGGATGAGGAATTAAATTTTTCATCCAACGAGTTCTCTTGCTCAAAATTTGAGTAAAAAAATTGGGAGATAAGTTGAAAATATGAGTTGAAAAAGTAGTTTTATTATTATATTATTTTTTTTTATCTTTTTACCCTTTTACTTAAAAAATGGTGAATCATCCCCCATGGTTGACATCATCATCTTGAATCCTTTTGGTTCTTATAAAGATTATTTTTGTTGTACATTTTTCTTAGGAGGCTCATTTTAGACCTCAAAATGCCCCTAATGAGTTTGTTTTGATGCAAAGGAAAAAATGATGAAATCCTTGGTGAAATTAGGGCTGATTAGAACTGGTGCTTTACTGAGTGCCTGCTTTACCAAGTCAAAGGAATATTTAGCCTACATGCTCCATTTAACTCCTAAATCTCTCTTGAGCATATTGGCGATGTTTCTCAGGAGTTCTGTAAGATTTTGTATAAACCTCCTCAAAAAATTAATCTTACCAATGAAATATTGAATATCTTTGATGTTCCTGGGTTGATCGATTTGGAGTATGCCCTCAATCCTGCTAGGATCAATTTTCATTCCTTTTTCAGATATAATGTGGCCCAGAAGCTTTCCTTCTTCAAGGCGAAACAATTATTTCTCGGGTTCAGAGATAGTCCAAACCTTCTGCACTTCTCAAAAAAATTTCTTAAATGGGCCATATGTCCCTCATCGGTTTTCGAATATACTATAATATCATCAAGGTATATCACAATGAAAAAGCCGATCTCTTCTGAAAAAGCAATATCCATTGCTCTCTAGAAAGTGGCACTGGAATTGATTAATCCAAAAAGCATTTTCACATACATGAAGGTCCCCTAGGGGGTAGTAAAAGTTGTTTTTTGCTGGTCATCAGGATGCACCAACAATTGATTATACCCTGAAAAACCATCTAGAAAAGATATTCTTATGGAGCCCAGTACCTTTTACAGTATGTGGTCCATCTTTGGTAAAGGGTAGTTATCTTTAAGTGATACTTTGTTCAGATTTCTAAAGTCGATGCAAAGTCTAAGTTCACTTGTTTTCTTTCTTACAAGCACAATATTGGATACCAATTTAGAGTATCTGATTAGGACTATGATTTTGGCATCATACATCTTCTTGGTCTCCTTCTCGACCAAGGGAATTAGGACAGGATTTATCCTACGCAGTTTCTGTTTAAAATTTTTATGTTCCTCCTTGATTGGAATCTTGTGCTGTATAATACTAGTATCATAAGATTTCAGGTCCTCATAGATCCAAGAGAACACATCGATGAAATCATTAAAAAAAGCAATGTATTTATGTTTGTGGACACTGGTAGTGTGTTTGATAACTTTATCATCTTGGGATCTTGTTCATTGCCTAAATTTCATTCCTCAATGTTTGCCTCTATAGGTTCCATCTTTGGTTTTCTAGCCACATCATTGAAGTCAAATAGTTCCTCTAAAGGGACAAGTCCTCTAGGCAGGAAGTTATCTTTGAATTGGAGTACTTCAAATTCATATTTTTCTGGGTATTTATGTATCTATGTTCTATATAAATATTCATTTACTGAAATATTAATATCAGAATTATGAGGTGGTTCATCTCAGATCATTTGTTATTCAGTGGGACAATACTCTTCATAATCTAGGTCCAAGCTAGAATCTTCAAACTCATCTTTGGACTACAGGAAATTCTCAATATTTTTGTCATTACCAAAGACTTTCCAATATCTCATGTTATCAGGGACTGTTGGGAGATGCTTAACATACACTTTGTATTGCTTGCTGGGATGAGGTAACTGACACGTGCTTCTTGAAAATGCTAAACCATTGGCCATGACATTTTAATTTCTTGGAACTGCAGCAAGGTCATATTCTTCAAATTTTTTGAGGAGGTCCAGGGCAGTGTTCCTGTATGCTCTCAATTTAGGATATTTTGCTGAGTATTCTCCCTTGATTTGTCTAACAACTCTCTCAGAGTCCCCATGAACAGAAATTCATTTGGCTCCTAATATTTTTAGTAATAGTAAACCCAAAAGAAGTGCCTCATATTCTTCTATGTTTTTGTTGCACTAAAAATTTATTTTGTAAGAATGACCCTCTGCGTGATTATTTCCAGTATTACAAACCCACACCCCTACTCCTGAACCTGCTTTTCCACAAGAGCCATCAAAGCTCATGTTCAAAAAAGGCTCAGCTTTAGCCTTGTGTTGTACAACCTCCACCTTCCATTCTTGCTCTTTTTCCCAGTCTTTTTCTTCTCTAGCTACTTTTTCATCATTGTCTTCGTCATTATAAACAATGAATGAATCGAGGTCATAATGGGCAGAGTAAAGGGGGTAGTTATGTGGTTTCTCTTGACCTCTCACCATGTATTTCATTAAAGTCTCCCTATACAGTTTTCTTTTTTGGCCAAATACTGGTATGGTAGCATAAGTCATATCAATTTGGAGGGTCCCTTGTAGCTTGGCTCCCCATGAGCATGATAAAATTATGCCATACTTAGGAGGGATATCACTACTATATCCATCACTAGACTTTTGGCTAGTATCTAGGCTAAAGTAATACAAAGATCTTTGATCAAACCTAGGCCTTTGACCTTGCTAGAGTCAAATGAGTACAAATATTTATAAGGTCTCATTATTTCAAGGCCAAGTTTCTCCATGAATGCCTTTGGCATGAGATTATGTGATGCACTTGAATCTAACATGGAATTATGGAGGATTTTATCATGAACATTCAAAATTATATAAAATGGGGGAACACCTCCCTCTTTGGATTTGCAATCTACTTCTGGCCCAAAAAAAATTTTAGGTTTATCATCATTTAGATTGACAGTGTCAGTAATATCTCCTATGTTCAGTACCTTTAGGACCTAAGATCTATATACATCCTTATTTACTAATTCAGTGAGACGAATTGAGATTTTTATTTTAGCAATTTCGTTCTCAATGTTGAATGGTGTCTGTATTTTTAGCAGATTTGAACATTCAGTCTTCTCAGGCACTATTTTTTCTTCAATCTTAGCATGTTGACTTGTAGTGGGGATATCATCTTGAGCAGCTTTAATAGGGCTGATAGATGGTTTTCTAGTGCTACTTTCTATGTTATTCTTTCCTGGGATGTTTACAACTTTCTTTGAACTTTCTGTTGTTTTCTTGGGATTGGTTTCTAGGACCTTTTTGGCAGGGTTTTCAGTATTATTTTTCTTGGAGTTATAAAAGTTCTTCTTGCTTCTTAGGTTATATTGATTGTGTACCTCCATGATGGCATTCTCAAACCCTTTTTTATAATCCTCAGACTCTTCAAATTGTATTTCAATTTGAGTCAGAGAAAACAAACCTTGCTCTTCTTCAGTAAGGAAAACGTAATCTTCTTCATTAATTACCATTAGATTAATCTGATTCTCTTCTAGTTCTTCGACCAATTCCTCATCTTCATTAGCATAGTTATCTTTGACTGGAGGCCTAATTTTCTGGGCAGGTCCTCTTTGTTCTCTTTGTCTTATCTGAGGGGGGTTTCTTCTAAGGTTTTGATTTCTGTTTTGAGGAGATGGCTGATTTTCACTTGGAATAGCTCTCTTAATGAGGTTGATCCTCTCCATCATTCTCTTCATAGTTCTAACCAGGTTATCAATATTATCATCAGATGTGGAAGCCACTGGTTCTTCCCTTATAGTAACTCTCTTCTCAGTTATCATTCTAGACCTCTTGGAAAGCAGGTTGGCTTCTACGCTTACTGCATCCCTTTGCATTTCTTCCAATGATGTAGGGTCTCTCTCTCTGAGTTGATAATCCATTTCTAGATCAAAACCATCTGGGAACTTCACCAAGACCAAGACTTGTGGTGGTTTCATGTGTGCATGGAGTGCATTATATACACTGTTAAAACTAGTGCAGTATTCTTGTGCACTTTATCCAGTATTTCTCTTGATGTTTTCATATTTTGACAGAATTTGAAGAGGGTTTTTCTTGACTTCCCATCTATTGATGAACAGATGGTGAAGATCAGGGAGGTCATGTATACTATTGGGAGTCAAGCCTTTAAACCATTTTCTTACTTCTCCTCCCAAACTTTGAGCAAACATCCTCAACTTGGCACTTTGATCATCTATCTCTTGAAGGTCAAAACAATCATTTATCCTATCAACATGTTGTTAAGCAGTTGTAGGACCAGTCCCATCAAATTGTGAAATTTAGGACTGATAATCCTGTGGCATGGGTATCACAGTTGGTGGTAGTACCAATGGAGCATATCTGGCTACCATTACTAGTGGTGGGGAACCCAAGGGGGGTTGGCAAGAGGAGGGTTGACAAGGGGAGGTGGAGGATTAAATGGAGGAAGGTGGATAGTGGGTGTATGAGTGGTGGTTTGGGCACTCCGGTGGGAAATATTAAAATAAGTGGTAGGAGTTGTAGATACACCTGGATGGGTTGACTGAGGATGAGTAGATTTATAAATAATAGAGGGAGTTGTTGTAGTGAGAGCAACTAACCCTAAATATTGTTCAAGGTAAGCATCATCATCAATTGAGGTGAGTGCTACTACCAAATCTTGAAGGGAGTTAAGTGTTGGATAAGTTGAAGGTCAGCTTGGGTGGATGTGGAGGCTTCTCGAACTGGACTCTGTTGTAAGGTAGATGGATCAAAAAATTTCTGGGTTGTCTAATTTTGAGATTTGGTCCTGAATAAGCTTTGTTCGAAATGAAAATCAAACTAGATGTCCTACAAGGTTACAAGGTTTCTTGGGAGGGAGCTTTCTCTGTGAAGGGATTTGCTAACAATTTGACTCTCAGTTATGAGGGTTTTTCTCAATATTTTCTCTGGATTGTCAACTATTTCAGGAGGATTTGGGTCAGGATAAGATCTGGTAAAAATTCTTCTGGGAGCCAGAATTTAGACCCAAAGCACAGACAAACTGAGTATTTTTCAAAAAACTAGAAAAAATCAATCTTGAAAAGTCTTTTATCAAACGATGTTTTGACTGGGGTTTCTAAGTTCGAATGAAATGTCAAGCTTTTCAATAAGTCCCCAATATGGTCGCCATTATGTTGTGGCTCTATAATGTATAATATTGGAAAGAATAAATTATAAAGGACAACATCAAACCACTTTTGAATCCATGACCTAGCCTTCCTACACTCAAAGAGGGATCTCTCTATTTACGATTTAATTTTGCCTTAATATTATGAATGTTGATGTTAGGCTAGTTATATTGATTGTGGGAATTGGATGTTTTGATTGATTGTTTTGCGTGGTTGGATGAGCAAAGCTATGTGTATTGATCCATTGGGCTATGGAGTCATAAAAGGTTGGTTTATTGCATCAAAATTTCAAAAGCATAACAGGGAAAGCTAACTGTGTGTGCTAGGTCTTAAAGGAGCAGGAATTTTGAGGTGATAGAAACAGTAAATTTCGGTAGTGGTTAAAAAGCAATTAAGAATTTCTTAACCAGACTTCACGAAGAAAAACATTTAGATTGTAATCACAGACATAATTAAAGTTCTCCAACAAAAAATCTCAATCTAAAATTTTTGTTCTACAATCAGATTAAGATGATACACAGTGAGAAAAAAAATGGAAACATTTAACATAGAGAAAGGAATCACATCACTAAATAAACACAGCTCAAGTATCCTGTAAATGGTTTCTTACTATTAATGCTACAACTTCCAAAAATTACAGTT
The DNA here is from genome assembly GCA_034641835.2 of Pinus albicaulis. Classification (NCBI taxonomy): domain Eukaryota; kingdom Viridiplantae; phylum Streptophyta; class Pinopsida; order Pinales; family Pinaceae; genus Pinus; species Pinus albicaulis. The sequence continues at coordinate 107,933,976 of CM076580.1, read as the reverse complement.
CTCCAATACAATATCTTTTTACAATGCAGGGTCCAACCCCTGATACTGCCAATGCATGAAGTATTTAACTAAAAACTACATCGATTTCCCTATCTACTTCGGCAACTTTTCATTAATTACAATTAAGCAAAAACTAGACAAGTGTGGCCATTCAAGGCCTAGACAAAATATATTTGACAAAACATCGCTTGTGGAATTAACTTCGGCAACCCTTTGTGAATCCAAAAGTAAGCTAAAAGTGGCTAAGGTGGTCACGAAGAGGCAATGATGGGCAGCTCTGACATTTGGCTCTACTTTTGGACCGCCTTTGCTGGATCATTAAATATGATGTGGTGCTGGCACTTTTCATTGATCAGTGGTTGTGCTGATGTGTTCATCGTGCCCTTTCAATCTTGGTACATGCATAATTTGGCTCACTCATTTTTACCTTGAATTCTCGTCCCTATGACCTGTCGATATACTTCATCTGCCTCTGTGTGTTTTTTGAAAGTAGGCCTGGCGAGGAAAAGATGCTTCTGTTCATGTTGGATGAAGATATCGTTACTCAGGAGCTCCATGACAACTTTCCTGGTCACGTTTCCTTTTATGTGGGAGAATTTGGTGGTGTCTTTAGCTGCCTCCCTGAGTTTGGTCATGTAATCTCCCTTTTGGATCAGCTTGTTATTAATCACATATAGTGAGGGAAACCCTTTTTTCCCTTAATGGCTCAATTTGATTGTAAAACCTGTTGATGGCCATGTCCAATTCGTGACACTCCTCCTTGAGCTGTCTCACCAAATTCCTCTTAGTGAGGACCCTTTTCACCTCCAATATGGTCTTTGTCATGTCCTGCACATCCATCTCTTTAAGCTCATAACTAGTTTTGGAGTTCAAGAATTTTATGATTTTGGGGGTTGTGATTGACATATTTCCCAGCGCCTTATTTTCTTTTTCAATAGCCACCTTGCACTTTTCAATCAACTCTTTTTGTTCAAAAATGATGTGGATGGAGTGCCAGATTTCATACACTAAATCTATGATACTGCCCCAAATTATCAGCTTCATTTGGCCCAGAATGCTACTGACTGAAAAATCCTTCTCTGCCTTCTCTAGCCTTCCAATATGCTTTTTGGCTATCTCATGGGCAGTTTTTGCTCTTGATTTTTGATCCCTCGGGAGGCCTATCTATGCCTCCAACTTCTTGATCTATTGTGACTACAGGGTTATGCTTTCCATGACCTTGGACAACTGATCTGTCCTACTGGATACTCCAACAGTTGCTGGAACGACTAATGGAATTGATGAAATGGGCACAACTTCCAGTGGGATGAGTCCCACTTGAGTTGTTTCTTCTTTCTCCTTTAATAGCTTCTCCATCTCGACCTTCATTCGCTTGATTTGGGCAGAATTTTCCATGATTAACTTCATTAATTCAGCCTTTTGTGACTCATCTTCCTCAATGCCTTTAGCCAAGGGGTCATCTGCTGCTGACATCTTTTCTTGAGGGCTACTATGTCAACATTCTTTTTCTTCAAAAGCTCATCCATAGCTTGAACATTGGGTGGGTATTTGACAAAGATACCTAAAGTTTTGACAAGCTCATGGCAGTACTTGTCAAGGTGGAGGCCACCATCTCTCTGATATTCTTGTACAGTTCCATTTGGTCAATAGGATGGATGTCCTTGGTGCTGAACTTGAATGATGCCTTTTTATAATCTCCTGCTTCTTGATTTTGTGGGACTAGGTCTTTTAGAAAGGCCATCTGCATCCTCCCTTTTTCAGTATCAAAGGCAGACAACAGCTTGCTTTGTGAACTTGATGTTTGCTTCCAGAATTGGTTGTAGGTGTTAGTCTTCAACACCTCATTCCTCAACTTAATCTCCCTAAATGTTTGATAAACTGATTTTTCTTGGCTTTCTATGGTCGTCCTAGAAGTAGATTTATGCAAGCCCTATTGTTGAATAGAAACTGTGGCTGAAGATGTAGGGGAGGCCCTTGCTTGATTCCCTACTGGAGATGACTTAGGGGTGTCAATAATGTGAATCATTATCTGCTACTCTGATCCACCTCCTTGATCAATATCCATGTGAATCAGGCCCTCTTCCTATATTTTAGTTTGAAGTATTTGCTAGAGGTATTAGTCACTGAAGGATAATGATCCTCTCTTTGCCTCTTTCTCCCTATCTCTATCTGTTGTTCTTTCTCCTTGTCTTCTTTTTCTTCTGCACTATTCCTTTTTGGTGGGGTTGGGGTTTTGATGCCTGAGGTGGAAATCACCTGCTCTTTATCTTCTTGTAGGGTGTTGATCACCCATTCTACTTGATTTCCATACTACTCAATTTCAGGTCTGTGCATGTGGACATAGGGTGTGGACTTGTTTTCTGCCCTTTTCTTGGAGATGATCCCTGTAGGGTCACAAGACCAAGTGAAGATGTGGCTGAAACCAATTGTCTTTAGTATATTATCGGCCCCCTCCCCTATTGCTCTTTTGTTATAGATGAAAGGCCCAATTTGTGCCTTGATTTTGAACTGGGACTTCTTCTTTGCAGAAACAAAGTGAAGCTCATCTGCATGTATCATTTGTCTTATATACTCCATTACAAAGACCCTCATGGAGAGGAACTTTGGAAACTTGTATGGGGCCAAATCACACCCATAGAATTGGATCTATGTGTAATTTTGGTTCAAGTACCAATCTATTGTCTTTACCTGATCTGTCAGCTACATGGTTTTCCTGATTTCTTCATTTACCCTTGGCTCTGCTACACTGCTGAGTGTGTTGATGGTTGGATGCATTAAAAAATTCACAAAATATTTGTATGGATAATTCTTCTGGTATTTCAACAATGGAGTGGTCCAGAAGATGACAGGTTCAGGCTCAACATCTTCATTGACCTTGGTCATATGAAATTGAAACCCATTGGGCTAGATATAAACAAACATATACACCATTACATAGGTGTATTTGAATACCCCATTTGTATTAAACTTTAAGAATTGGTCATGTATAGTATCAACTTGGAATTGGGCATATTTGAACATGACTGAGGACTTGTAATATTATGAGAGGATGGATAAAAATCCTATCAAAGCCTCATCAACCCATTGGTCTGTGTGATACCCTAGTAGATAGGATAAGAGAGTGAATATATGTTGGGTTCTGTTAAGGAAAATAGAAGAAAGGTATGGAAGGTTCATTTTAGGCATTGGGGCATCAGTGGCCATGGAAAGTGAAAATTTTTGGCTCTACCGAAAAAGACAAGCTTCTGATAAAATTCCCTAAGGGCATCATAAGAGAAAGGAAATTTTTGTGTAGGAGTGGGGGATTGATTGAGCATTGATGTTGAACAAGATTTCTCCTGTTGGGGTGACTATGGTTCTTTGATTAATGTCATAGCAGGATTGGAATTTTTGAATGAACTCTAGGCAACTATGGGTCTTGGGAAAGATGCATTAAGTTAATTTAGTATCCTATAGGCCAATTTCGTCAACTTAATTGAGAAATTTTTTCTAGAGCCAGCAGTAGACATCGAATAAATTGAATTCTAACTCTATCTCATGGATTTTGTAATCTTGGGCTACTAGAGCCAAGTGATCCATGTCCACTTGTGGGTAGACCATAGGATTAAATGGCTCCTGGTCCTTCTTACGAGGAATTATTTGTCTTATGTAGTTTTACTTCTCTCTGTGCAAAGAAGAATGGAATGAAATAATAAGGGAGCAGATAAGAGGAATTGTTATGGATCAGCACTGGGGAAGGGATATAATAGAAGGTGATTGTGAAGGATTTTAAAAATTTCAAGAAAATTGTGATCCAATTCGCAGAGGGCTGATAAATCTTATTTGATGAACAATGGAATTTCGACAACATTGGCTAATTTGTGACTTATTTGTAAATCTTTGAAGATCTAATACTTGCAATCTTCAAACAAAATGAGAAAAGTAAACTCTGCATCAGGCATGAATTTGGGATTTAATCTGTGATTGGAGGGGGACCATTGAGTTGGCGCGGGTCCATTGGGTAACGACCTAACCATTTATGGCACAACGGGTTGTTGGCGGGAATGGACATGATAGGATGGAGGGGACATGTAAGAGGGGATGTGGTGCGATAGCATAGGGCAATGACTAGTCCAATGGTTAAATGCGCGATGGTTTCTGTAAACAGGGGAAACTACTTTCGGAGGGGGGTGGTAGTGATAAACAGTATCAGGGGGGTGGGGGGGGTAGGGCGGCGAATAAATATGGGAGTGACATGTCACAGGTTCCACAGTATCAGATATCGCCCCTTTCAAACCCTCCGTTGTTGAAGTTCGGTGGGTGATGGGGGGGGCTGAAAGGTAATGTGGGCCATCGGATGTGTAGCGGTGAGAAGAGATGGTGGGGAGTTGCAAAATGTTTAAAGGGTGATGTGATGCATAATGTGATACTGGGGTCAGGAAATAATAGATGTCAGGGAACTACTACATTTGGGGGAAATTCCGACACTTGGTTCCGACGCTTTTGACCAAATGTCGGAAATTTCCCCAAATTTTTTCAATCTCGCCCGAAACTGTCGCGATACCAACGTTTATAGAAAATTTTAGCAATATCGACACTTATACAAAGTGTCACAATTGCGATGTTTGGAGGAAGACGTCGCAATTGTGACACTATGCCCCAAAGCGTCGCTATTGCGACGGCTGCCTCCAAACATCACAAGTGCGACACAATGTCTAAGTGTCGCAATTGTGACACTTGGAGGCATCCGTCGCAATAGCGGCGCTTTTTCCACCGTCGGTATAACGATTTAACCTGTACTTTACATAAATCTGAAACTTTCTTTTGCTACATAAATGATTTTATTAAAATAAAACTTATGTCAGATTCCTCAATAGCTACGTGCCAATCTGATATCCACATTCCACCTCACTCTTGCAGGTGACTCAACGACAGCTACCCTGTGGCGTTGTTGCCTCAACTCTGCAGAGTAGCATTTTCCCTCGACGTCGCCCTCATCATTCGCCCGGCTCTTGCGAGCTTGACGTCGCCCTCGGCCACGTTCGCCCTGAGCTCTTTCAAGCAACGTCGCTGTTGACGTTTACATATAGCTCTACAAAACAACATTCGCCCTCGGCTCTTGCAAAATGGTAAGTTCTTACTGCAGGCCCTTCCTCCTATAGTAGGGTTGACTCTATTTGGGTTTTTTTGGTCAATTCCATTAGATTGTGTTAGGCTGTAGGGTTCTCTCTAGATGTCAAGAATCAAGATTCAATACCCTCTATTATCTTCATCACCCAATACAAGATTCAAATTTTTCCCAAAGAAACGCTTATTAATTTGGCAGCCATTATTTCTCCCTGCTTTAAAAACCCTACATTTAAATGAAAACAAGCATTGCATTTCAACTACAAAAATCTATTAGTGTTCAAATGTACATGTGTGCATCACTTGTGTAGGGTATTCCTTTTCCACTTTCACATTATCCAAGAATGTGTGCAGTATAGTTCATATTTTTTGTGATTTAGATTATCTTGAAAAAGGAAAAGTAAATTATTTCCCATGGAAAAAGAAGGTTTTCCCTTTTTACTACTGGAAATGGCAAAACAAAGTTCCATTTCTACCCGAAACTCTTATGAAACAGGAACCAAATAAAGGCCATGTCCTCAATGGACATCATTTGGCTTTGAAAATGGCCATTGCACCATGTTGTTTCTTATATTACATCACGATAGTTTCTTAGATCATTTCTTGTTTCTTGAGATGAAAAACAACCAAAGAAATTGTGAAGATCCTTTCAAGAAATAAATGACCATTTCTCAATCATATCTCAACTATTTTTTATTTTATTCGGTGGTTGCTTACTTTGAGAGAAATTTGACACTTTTATAAGGAATATAACATAAAAACACAAAATGGGAAGGAATTGATGATGTAGATGACCTTTAGTTGTTGTCAATTAAGAATTGATAATACACGACGCATGTTCTGTACTACAAACTAGATTCCTTCCTGGAGTTAGGACACAGAGTATTGAATCAAAGTTGTAGTTTCTAACTTCTTGTATTGGTTCATCAATATTGAAATTCAGACATTGCATGTCTTCATTGCTTCATGTTTGAATAATTTGCATCATATCATACAATAGGAAATTAGGAATTATGATTATTATTACTTTATGGATCTGTTAAGTTACTTTTAATTTTGCATGGTTTAGTGTGAAATTATTCTAGTGTGCCCCTAGGCCCAAGTGAAGGAATGCCAAGGACTGAGAACCCTAGTTTTTAAATGGTATTGTTTCTTATACCCAAAAACCCCTCAACATCACTTCTTATTAGTTCTTAACAATAGTGTTGTAACAATTTGAGAATTGATATAGCAAAATCTCGCACTTCTCAAGATAAAGTCCTAAAGCTAAAGTGTGATACCATGTGTAATTCAATAGCCCCATTGTCACCTCACCAACCTCTTTTCACTTCGGGCTAGCTCTCCTCCAACTCAAGGGGGGTTCTCCCTAGTAGATGTTAGGGATCTAATGGCCCAACAAAACCAAGTCAAGAGCCCCCTAACTCTCTATGTTTACTACTATCAATCAAAATATTGAACAATAGGGTTAGACATGCATCCTGAAGATAAAATTGCCAGGGTATTTTTGGGTAATTTCAAAGGGAAATTCCCCAAACACATATAATCAAGGAATTATAACGTGATTTCAAACATTAAATATCAAAAAAATCGTTTAAAGGATATTGAAAGGAAAAAGGTGATGGAAGATAGAAAGTGCCTTACTTAAATGCTCTAAGGATTTTTCAATAGTTGCTCCACAAGCTTCACTTCAAGGCCCTTCAAGATCGTCTCCAACAATGCTATACCATCAGCTTCAACAATGTTGCTCCAAAAATGTCCTCAAGGTCTTCACAACAAGTTTACTAGAAGTTGCTCAAACAATATATTCAATAAGGTCTTCATTGTCAACTCATCTCTTGTTTGGGTGCCTTAATGTGCAATGACATGTTTCCAGGACTGAATTCAATGCAAGGCATATTTGAAACTCTAACTTTGTCTTCCGGTGTCTTATTAGAAATTATTTCAGTTTTCATTTTGTGTTTTCAAGTTAGATATTATTTTCAAGTTTTTACATTTATAATTTTATTGCAATGTGGCAGACTGATCAGAGCAGTGCAAGAACAACCCCGAGACGGGATGATCGTGGAAAGAGGCCAGCGGAAGAACATGTAAAGTGCCAGCATTGCTCTATCTTTAGGTATTTTAGTTATTTACATAATTGAAATAATATTAATTTTGTTCAAATATGCAGACACCTAGCCATGGTACGCCTGATTATTCCCTCTTTGAGGAAGAGCTTTCTTCATCCCTATCTCCAGTGCTCTTGTTGCGAAAAAAGGCACGAGATGCAAGGTCGGAATTTAATACTTTGATAGATGCGCCTCAAACACCTGAAACAGAAGAGAGGATAAAACAACTTATGAGCCAGCTAGAAACATATCAAGTAATAATAAAAATTCAAAAGGATATTTTTTTTGTTCTGCATGAGATGAATTGTGATAGTTTGATTTTTAATTTTTACATTGACTAAACTAACAAAAATTTCTTTTGTATGTAGCATTTTCTGGCACTTGTTGAACCCGGTGTTGGTGGTAGTGGGACACAAGGGCAAGAGATTTCCCAGCAACCCTCTTGTACACCTTCTACTCCTTTAGGTGCCAGCCAAGAAACACACCCTGCCCAGGCAGACACCCAGCCAACCGCTGAATGTGTTGGCAGTGATGAGGCTGATATGGCCAACTATATTATTGCGTTTCTTGGAGCTACACGTGTCAGCTCCACAGGGACCATTAATGGCACGTTGTTGGTGAACGATGAAGGTGTCCCTATAAAGCACGTACAACTCCTAGGTAAATTTTAATATTTTAACTATTTCATGTACTCTATCTAAAACATATTTATCATGATTTTTATTTTTAAATTAATGATAATATATTTTTTTTTCTGTGTAGGAAACAATGAGTTCTACAAGTTTTTGGAGAGCCATGCATTGGTAATTTTTGGCCCAACCATACGCACAAGGTGGAATTCCCAGAATTCCAACCTGAAAAAAGAACTTCTAGATTATCTAGAAGCCCTTTTTGGGGTCGGCACATTTGACAGAACAACGATGGCTCGGGTAGCCGACAAATATTTGAAATATACCAGGGACACCTATAGGACGCAATTTCAATTTAACCCTAGATACGAGCGTCCTCTCACAGTTCCAGAGAGTGAGTGGAGAGCACTCATCCATGACGAAAAAGAGAAAAGGGCAAAGAAAGAAGGAAAAATGCCAACTGGACCCGCAAGGTAAATTACAACTTTAATTCAATAGCTTTAATTTTCTCTATGTCTAAAATAAAATTGTGCTACGTCATATCTGACTTCAATATTTTGATGCTAGGTTACCTGACACCTCGAAGGAAACCAAAGCTAGGATTGAAAAAAAGGGCCATCACAAGCTAGGCCAGGGCGGCTACTTGAAATTAGCCACAAGAATTGTAATTAAGTAGCTAAACATCTTATAATTAATTGTATCACCTTCCAACGTTTTTGTAATCCTATCAAATATGATTAAAAATACACAATCATATGTAATGTAGGGTGATGACTTCGGAACAGAAACTACAGAGGAAGATAAAAATACCGCTTTCCATTTCGGCTATCAAGCCATTGTTGAACATTGCAGAAGCTTGGGGCAGGTCCCAAGATCCAGAATGCCTGATAAGGTAAAACATTAACCTTTCAATATGTTTGTTTTCGTCCATAAATTTAATGTCTAACAAATTTGTTTAAATCAGGGGAGCAGCACTACCGATGAGGCAAATAACCCAGTTTTAGAGCCAGATGTAGATGATCCTCACGTGCAACCTGATCATTGTAGTGGGGACCAGGCCGACAATGCTACTATCAGTGAGGGCCGTGACGGTAATTAATTTCCACTTATAATTTTTTCTAATTATACCTTGATGGTTGTCCTTATAACGTTTTTTGTTTAAATGACAGAGAATGTTTCCCTTAAGGATCTTACCACCAGAGAGGAAGACAGGGCAACAGTCCCAACGGCGACAACTGGTGCACCAGGTAAATAATCTCATTGCAATTTTTTTTATTAATATTACCGAACTAGTTCAATTATATTTAAAAAATGACAATTAAAATTTAATATTATCTGTTTTTGTAGGCGATGCCCCATCACTGGATGAGACCAAACATCGTGACTACGCAACTAGGTCAGCGGCGACAACTGGTGCACCAGGTAAATAATCTCATTGCAATTTTTTTTATTAATATTACCGAACTAGTTCAATGATATTTAAAAACTGACAATTAAAATTTAATATTATCTTTTTTTGTAGGCGATGCCCCGTCACTGGATGAGATCAGACATCGTGACTACGCAACTAGGTCAGCGGCGACAACTGGTGCACCAGGTAAACAATCTCATTGCAATTTTTTTATTAATATTACCGAACTAGTTCAATGATATTTAAAAACTGACAATTAAAATTTAATATTATCTGTTTTTGTAGGCGATGCCCCGTCATTGGATGAGACCAGACATCGTGACTACGCAACTAGGTCAGCAGTGCGGGTCGAAAGGCATGAAACAGGAGCAGAGCATGATGATATTGATGATGTAATTAGGAGTTTTAGAAATAGGAAGAAGAAAAAGAAAATTCGATAATGTAAAATATTGTATTATTATAAGACAAACGTTACCATACTTGGAACGTTTTTTGCGTTATATAAAAAACTCATTTATCATACTATTTTATGTCAAGCATTAATTGCAATGTTTCCTTGCGTACTTTTTGTTGAATTGTTTTTTTATTAGTTATTGAATATTTTTTTTTATGCTCATGAAAGTAAAAAATGAAATATAGATTGGGTATTGGGAATTGAGAGTGATGTGAGGGGGGAGGGAGGGGCCATAAGAGCTTCCACCTTCACGTGGTTGGCCCTGTTTAGTAGAGAATAATTTATTGGAGCGATTTAATCTTGGAGCAAACCTCCCTCGATCCAGTGTAGCAACAAAAAAGTCACTGTTGACTTAGTTGCTACTCTTTCGGATCGTGGGAGGCTTGTTCCAAGTTCATGCGACTCCAATAAATTGTTCTTGAAACGAAGAGGAGCTTATTCAGGTATGTTTTGACATTTTCAACATATGTTCTAACATTATCATAAGAATGCATCTTAGAGTAAAAAATACTACATCAATTACTTGTATTTATTGTATAGATAATGATGGATTTTGATTGAATTGGCAGTGCATGTACAAATCCTCTTGCATCATGAGCAATACAACTTGTCAACCAGGGTCATGTCCAGGATATTTTTGCTTGTGCGCTTGACCAGGTTCGTAATGTCACATTTTGTAAGTTCCTTTACAGTTCATAATTCAATATTAAGCTTGTTCACGATTATTGTCTAGGTTTTTTGTATGTGTTTTTTCATCTATTTGATTGTAAGCAACTATGCATGTTTCCTGTTGTTCACTATGATTTCTCCCATTACCACTCCCAGGATGAATCCGACTTTATTGTTACTATGATTTCTCCATTTACGGTTTCATAGGTTACATCAAGTAAAGTTGTCAATCTCAGGTTGGTGATGAGCTTTAGTTCTCCAGATTTGGGGTTTTTCTGATATTTTCTCCCTCATGTCATTCCTACATCACCTCGTTGTTTGAGCATGCCAATTGTCTACCACTTGTACCAATTGGCACATGTCAATCTCTGAGTGGTGCCACATTTCACCTATTTTCAGTGAGAGTT